>JAKTSO010000107.1:0-32979 GCA_030580275.1 Groenewaldozyma sp. yHMH443
GTGCAGGGACTCTTTGTCTGCGTTGGCCCAGGGTTCACGTTGGAGTTGGAGCAGTCATTACCAGTGCACGCAGGCTTAGTAGGCGTTGGCATCCCGTTGGAGTTCGAGCAGTTATCACCAGTGCAGGGACTGTTTGTCTGCGTTGGCCCAGGGTTCACGTTGGAGTTGGAGCAGTAGTCACCAGTGCACGCGGGTTCAGTAGGCGTTGGCATCCCGTTGGAGTTCGAGCAGTTATCACCAGTGCAGGGACTCTTTGTCTGCGTTGGCCCAGGGTTCACGTTGGAGTTCGAGCAGTTATCGCCAGTGCAGGGACTCTTTGTCTGCGTTGGCCCAGGGTTCACGTTGGAGTTGGAGCAGTAGTCACCAGTGCACGCGGGCTCAGTAGGCGTTGGCATTCCGTTGGAGTTCGAGCAGTCATCACCAGTGCACGTAGGCTGAGTAGGCGTAGGTATTCCACTGGTGCGTGAGCAGTCAGCCCCGGTGCATGAGCCAGTAGGAGTCATTGGAGGACAGTCTGGACCCGTGCATGAACCAGTAGGATTCACTGGAGGACACTTATCTCCAGTGCACGCAACAGTAGTATCCGTGGCAGGACAGTCTGGACCCGTGCACGAGCTAGTAGGACTCAACGGAGGGCAGCCTGGACCAGTGCATGAACCAGTAGGAGTCATTGGAGGACAGTCTGGACCCGTGCATGAACCAGTAGGAGTCACTGGAGGACACTTATCTCCAGTGCACGCACCAGTAGTATCCGCGGCAGGACAGTCTGGACCAGTGCACGTGGCACTTCCACTTCCACTAGGCGTGGGCATTGGCGGCTCGCCGTTATGAGAAGTTCCAGCACCAGACTCGCCGCTGTTTATACTCGATGTACCAGTCAAACGCGAAGAAGATTCACTTGTAGTACCCACACTATTTGTTGTCATACCTGTACCTGTACCTGTAATAATAGCCCCGTTAGAGCTGGCCGAGCCACTGTGCGGTTGCCCAGTATTGCTATCGGTCGGATTCACTAATGTCGCGGAATTAGTAGCCGAGCTCATACCGGAGGCACCTGACGATGACTGAGTAGCTGGGAACCCTCCACCTTCATCGCTTGAAGGAGAAGCAGTGTTAGTGGTGCTGAGCAATGTTCCAGATGACGAAATCAGACCAGTCGCAGAGGTGACAGGTGTTTCACTTGAACCGCTGCTGGTAGTGCCACTCAAAGTGCTGGTAACAGTCACTGTTGCTGTTTGACTCTCAGGGCTCGTATCAGTAGAAGATGAGAGCACAGGCCCAGGAATACCGCTGCTTTGGCCACCACCAGATGACGTCAACACTGCGCCCGTCGTGGTGTTGGTAACTAGCATCCTAGAAGTCAATACACTTGTAGAAGTAAGCTCAGACTGAACTGACGACGTCACAATCCCAGTAGCGTTTCCAGGAGAAGTACTAGGGCCTGTCTCAATAGCAGAAGACGAGGACAGCGGTTCAAAAGAGCTGGTAGCATTAGATGGTGGTGTTCCAGACGAGGTCAACATGCCACTAGAGGCAATCTCTGAGAAGGTAGACGTGGTAGTAGCAGGCTCAGTAGCATTTTCAAAGACAGAGCTTGAGCTGGTCATAGCAGCCTCGCTATCAGTCCTAGTCCCAGAACCAGATGTCACAAAGCGTGTGCTAGTAGTGTTATAAACAGGAGCCACAGAAGAGCTCAAGCTGCTCATTGAGGTAACATCAGAAGAGGCAAGGGAAGTGGCGGGCACGGTCGCATTACCAAAGGTGCTGCTGGAGGTCACTGCAGCCTGGCTCTCAGTACCACTCTCAGTAGTCGAAAGCACTGGCTCACTTGCTCCACTAGTGGTGTTGTAGACTGGAGCCTCAGAAGAGCTTGACACGCTTGTAACAACACTGGCAGGGCTGGAGTAGGTGGATGATGGGACAGGCTCAGTGGCGTTTCCGATAGTTGAGCTGGTACCGCTCACAGTAGCTTGGCTCTCAGAGGTAAATCCAGTCGATGAAACAATGGACCCGGGGATACTACCCTCAGTGCTAGAAGTCACAACAATGCTAGTGCCATTACCAATGCTCGACGACGCAGGAGGCAGCTCACTTCTTGTCGAGGTGGCCATGTTGCCACTATCAGTCGCAGTCGAAGAGGCAGGTGGGACAGGGTTAGTACTATTGCCGAAAGCCGAGCTTTCAGATGTAGTCACCGGGACTGCTGTCTCAGGCACACTGCTGCTCATGGGAGCGCCAGTAGTTGAGTTCCCCCAACCGCCTTCATCAGACGAAGTGCTCGAAGTGGTGCTCAGAACAGGCGGAGGCAAAGTGCCGCTTGCAGCACTCGTAGTTTCGGTGACGTTCCCGAACGACTCGGAGCTTGGCACTGCAGACGTCTCGCTTGACTGCAGCGCTGAAGTGGTGATATTACCTGAAGCGTTTGCCTCACTAGAAGTGCTCGGGCCAAACGACGACGAAGTCTCAGGAACCACAGTGCTGTTACCGGAAATAGGAGCCGAGGTAGGAATCACTGCAGAAGATGCGCCGCTGGTAGTGTTCATGATAGCTGAGTCACTAGTTGAAAGCTCAGGCAGGTCGGTGCTTGCCGTGGTAGCATTCGCAGGCAGCTGGCTACTGGTGATAGGTGTATCGGTAGAAGTGAAGTTTCCAGTCTCGTAGCTCGATGAGGGAACCGGCTCAGTGACAGTTACGTCCGAAGCCGAGCTATTGGTCATCGGCTCAACAGATGAGGTCACTCCTGTAGCATTGGAGTTCTGCCCGTTGTCAGTAGTAGTCAAATCAGGCTTATCAGTGGCCGAGCTCATTATGACACTACTCTGGATGCTTGTCACGTTCCCAGCGGAGCTCTCTGTTGAAGACACGGCAGGAACAGACGCAGGGCTCGTCGTATTGAGCATGTCATCAGTAGATGTCACTGCAGAGCTAGAGGAAAGCACACTAGTCAAGCCAGTAGACGTGCCATTGGCTGGAGTCTCAGTGGTAGCCGGAGCAGATGTCACGCTAGAGTTGCTCACTGCATCAGTGGTCGAAGTGAAAGACAAGACACCGCTGCTAGTGGATATCGTGGCATTACCAGCTCCGTTATCCGTAGACGAGGGTACAGGCGACAAGGATGAGCTGCTTGAACTGTTGACAGCACCAGAGGAGGACACATCAGTCAACGTTGACGAGGCAGGGATAACACTTGAGTTGCTCGTAAGCGTAAGAGGCAGGCTCGTTGGAATGCTTGACACAGTGCTTGTACTGTTTTCAGTACCAGTTCCAGTCAGACTTTGAACCTTGCTTGTTGAGAAGGTAGGCACGCCAGTGTTGCTGGTAACCTCGCTAGTAAGCGTGGCAGGCAGGCTGGTTGGAATGCTCGTACTGTTCTCAGCCCTGGTCTCAGTCAAACTGTTTCCCTCAGAAGATGTAGACCAGGCAGGCACACTAGAGTTGCCTGAAATATCGCTGGTAAGGGTGAGGGGAAGACTGGTTGGAATGCTCGTACTGTTCTCAGCACCGCTCTCAGTCAAACTCTGAACCTCAGTAGACGAGACCAAAGTTGTATCGGGAGCTGAGGTGTTCACAGTCTCACTGGTAGCAGACCAGTCGGGAGTACTCTGAGTTGCGGCTTCGGTCGAAGACACCACATCTGACGAGTTCGAAGAAGTGGGTGCCTCAAGCGCACTACTAGAGGAGGACAGTCCAGATGAGGTCACCAGGCCATTGCTAGAAGTAGATGCAACAACAGAAGAGGACGAAGACAAGACAGATGAAGACAAGATAGTCGAAGACACAGAGGATGTCTCAGCAGTGCTCGACAAGTCAAGCAAATTTGAGGAGGAACCACTCTGGCTATAGCTCACGGCAGTAGATGTGTCGTTGTCCAAATCAGTCTCCGCGAAACTAGAGCTAAGCAGACCAGTGGAGGAAGAAAGAGCAGCTGTAGTAGTAGTAGCTGTCAAATCAGTCAAACTTCCACTTGTCAGTCCAGTCAGCCCAGTAGAAGATAAACTATAAGTGCGTTAGCAAAAAATCCCTTTCCTAAATCAATTGTGAAAAACAAGCATGAACACTTACATGGAGCTGGTACCACTCACAAAGCTGGAAGAAGTGGGCACAGTGCTGCTCAAATTGAAGTTCACGGCACTCTCCTCACCACCATCAACATCATCGTTGGCTTTAATATATAGTTAGTAAAATTCTCGTTGTGTAATCCAAGGGACTTCCTGATAATCAGGGGCCGGGTGCTGGCTAGCGTGCGATCGACGAACGTTTGTATCAAATGAAGAAGTCACCATCGCTGATCAGATAATAATCAGGGGTAGCGCTGCTGCGCACGATCTTACCGCAGATCTTATCTGTCAAAGCACTGCCAACACACAAAAACACAAAAACACAAGAACAAAATTGGAAAAAAAAAACTTACCACCATAAACAATATGGGAACGGTGTCCCTTGCTCACCGCCTCCACGGCAGTAACTTGAGCCTCCTTTATGCCGTACAGAAACTCCTCTGCAGGGAAAGATGACTGGGACGAGGTCTCGGCGCTAGGGGATGGGTCTACCACATTGAGAGAAATGGAGGACGGCAGGTTCTTCGCCACCCTCCAGTTGGTAAGACCCCCCTCAACCGGATTGCTGCAGACTATAGCCACAAGGATGGCAGTAGGGGCAAGCTCCAGCCTCATTGCAACAGAAAAAACCGAAAAGTACTCACCCACGCTCAATAAAGAAATATGATCACAAAATTGAAGACTCAAATAGTAGAAAAAAGGATCCCAAAGTAACTTGGACGAACCAACTGAGAAAAAGAACTTGAACGAGCGGTAAAAGATAGTCGCGAAGGATAATACAAATCAATGGCTTTCTATCTTTCTTTCAGCGGTTCAAGAGGATAGAAAAATCGCAGATGGGAAGAGGAGAAGTGAAAAGGAGAAAGAAAAAGGCGAGTTGAAAGAAAAAGCTGGCCCTGAAAGGAAACGGAAAACCCCAATGCAAAACTTCTAGAAAGCTTCTTTCGACGACCAAGTTGGATATATACTGCATGTTGTATAAATGCGGCTGGTCTCTTTCGTTTTTCAGAGACAAAGCAGCTTCTTCAGCCCAGGAGAAAAAATTCAGGCGGCGAAGCAAGAGGCAGTGTGTTGAGCTTGTTTCACGCAAGACCCCGACCCAGTTTTCCGCATAGACAGGGAATTTAGCAATGACGGCAACTAATGGCCACCAGCTGCCGGCAGCATGCTCAGTCGAAAAGCTTATCTGACCAAATAAAGCCTTGCTTTGGTTTCCCTCAAACGTTGATCCGGGATCCGACCTTAGTAGATACTTTGTGGGAGGCGGGGCATCAACAAGAAACACAAGACACAAGTACACCATCAAGTAGCAGCAGGAGCCTCAAAACTCGGCAAGGCGGCGCCCATCTGGCGCCTGGTATCTAGCGGCTGGCAATTGGCGGCCGACCAAGCCGACCACGAGGGTAGCTTAAGCTTAATTTTCATCCGGCGTGCTGCCTAGAGCTTAAGCCCGAGGCTCTTGAGGTGCTCAGGGTTCCCGTACTCACTTTGTGCTTATTTTATCATAACTCTGATCCCGGCAAAGCTAAATCAGAGTTTCGAAACACTTGTACTAGTACATCCAGCTTTTGCCCCAGATCCTGCTTCCCACAGTCAGACTGCACAAAGCCTTGGGTATTTGTTCATAGCTGACCGATAGCTTTCCTTTGAACCGCCGACCGTCTCGAAGCGGGCAATGAGCAGTCAAAGGTAGTGAACGCTTTTGTAGATATCAGCCAAGGGTGTTCTATTGAAAAAGCCATTTCGATATAGAGTTAAGATCTCTGGGCTTCGATACAGGCATATCAAGCTTTTAGCAGAGATTTGAAACACGCAGGGGTCAGGGTCACATATGCAGCTGACAAGCATGCACGGACATCAGATACAGCCAGCCCCCAATTACCCACCGCCTTGAAATTCAGTCATACTGAAAGAGAAGCTTAGGCAAGTACCCCAACATGACACCAGAAAGAGAACTGTATCTGACTATGGCGTTCACACGGACAGTCTAAAACCATTGCCTCCAGGACAGCACAGTAAAACATGTACAGATGTGAAGATGTGAAAATGTAAACATGCAAGGTGAATCATAAACAAACCTACCAGCCATCTTTGATACTGACGATTTGCCCCACTCAGTTTTTCATGGTCCAGGCGCTTTATCTTTGCTTATAAGCTTCCGCTAGAAACATAACAAAAATCTTAAAATCACTAAAAATAGTTTGACGAGTTCACACTGCCCGGAGCACTTGGGGCGAGTCTGGAGCAGCTGAACCTTGGTATCCTCCTCCAGCGGTCAAATGCACCTTGCGTCTTCTCTTAGAGTACTCAGCCTGGAAGTAGAACCTTGGAAGGCTGCATCACAGAGTTTTGATCTCCTTAGAGACAGCCGTACCTGCTTGGGACTGCTGCTCAAGGTTTTTGGGCTCTCATACCTTAGAGCTAGCTGAATTCAATTGATCCAGCACGATGGGGGAGCTTGACTTAGTCGACTAGTAGATTACAGCAACTCCATAACAATCCAAACTATTGTTACTTTTTTATCAGAGCGAGCAGTTTAAGAGACTGCTCAGCGAGCCCAGAGAAGACTCATCATGTCTATCCAGAGTCTCTACCGGAGGTATTTGAAGGCGTCCCAAATTATTTTGCACAGTGCGCTCTGTCAAGCTGAAAGCCCTCACGTGCTGTACATGTAAACAGACTGTCACAGCAGTGAGAATGGCGGCGAAAAAGTGAACTAATCTAATCGCCTCGGGCCATATCATAACGTCGCTATTTTTCGCAATTTTAAAGCTGAGAAAACGACCCTTTTGCTAGTTAATTTGCCATTTTCAGCAAATGATTTGAGTAGCACAAAATTATCACTGAGGCATGGAATTGCTTTCAGTCAGCTCACACGATGCCAAATAGTAAACCTCAAATTGATTCATAAAAAGTCAAGTTTGTGAAAACACGTCTCTATAAAGAGTTACAAAGCTTTTAATGAAAAGAAAACTGTGTGAGTGTCTCTTTGCCAACCCGGCCGGCTGCCACGCGCACTCAGCTGATTTCAGTCAGGTGACTATTCCAACCAGAGCGCTCATGGGCGCGCACCGGGATTTTTTTTTTTTTTGATCTGGATGCGTCTATTATATGATAGCTAAACTACCCTATGCGGACTAATATCAAATTTTTTTTTGGTAACAGTGTACTGCTGCTTTAACGTTAGAACTCGGAATTTCCAACATTCTGGAAGGTTCGATTATCGGGCCCTTCATGCTTATGAAATTTTTCAGAAGTCGAAGACGCGCGTTGAGTGAAAGATTACGAATTTGATGGTAAATTAGCCAGGATTTGACAAATGCGCACCAAAGTCAAGGCACTACTGAGTCTGCAAGAACCCCTTCATGATTCCAACTCTCCGACTCGAGCTTTGAAGGACTAACAAATTTTGGCACAACGTCAACTCTCAGAACGAGCCGGATAGAGCTAACCTGGGAAACTCTTTGCATATCAGGTAACAAGTGCGGAACAGCGTGACCAGCAAGAACCCTGTAACTTCCAGCAACGGTGAAATTGCTTTACGTTTTTGCTCATTTTCGTAGCTGATTTTTTCTACCATTGGGCTGGAACCACGGAGCATAAGTGGGTAGAAGCCAGTCAAGATGAGCGCAACTACTACGACAGTTGCAGAGGGCTTCAAGGAGGAAGGTAACGGCCTTTACAAGCAGCAGGACTACAAAGGTGCTGCCAGCCTTTACTCCAAGGCCGTCGAAGCCGACCCTGCCAATGCGATATACTACGGAAATAGAAGCATGGCACTGATGCAGCTCAAAGAGTACCAGCGTGCATTAGCAGATATAGAGATGTCAAACAAGCTGGCTCCAGGTGTGCCCAAGACCCTTGTGAGGTTGGTAAAGGCTTACATCTCGCTGGGCCGACCAGCTGACGCTCTCGCTATCTACAACAACCCAGATTTCGGACTTCCTAGGGGTCCCGAGTACTTGCAAGCCAATGAGATGGCTCGTAACCTGGACTCAGCAAAGGCGGTCCTCAAGAATTTCAACGAGACCAAGGCAGGCAAGCCGGAGGTGGGTATTCATTCGCTGGAAGCCGCAGCGCGGTATCTGGGAGCTGGAGCTGCGGTCCCCAAAGACTGGGTCCTGCTTAGAATTGAGCTGCTGCTGGCAAGTGGTAACACAGGTGCAGCGACGTCGACTGTAGTTTCCATGCTCAGAAAGGACTCACAAGATCCTGAGTTCTTGACAGCTGCTGGCAGAGTTCTGTACCAGTCTGGGGACCTACCAAAAGCATCCAAGCATTTCCTAGAGGCATTAAGGGTTGACCCTGACAACGCCAACGCTCGAAGGCTTCACCGAAAAGTCAAGGAGATTGAGAAGCTCAAGGCCGAAGGTAATGCTGCATTCAGCAGCCAGAAATGGCAGGAGGCCAAGGACTTTTACAGCAAAGCTCTTGAGGCGGACCCCCAAAACAAGAGCGTAAACTCCAAGCTCTACTCTAACCGAGCCACTGTCAACATGAAGCTTGAGCTCCTCGAGGAGGCACTACAAGATTGCGATGCTAGTATATCACTTGACGACGGTTTTGTCAAGGTCAGACGCACCAAGGCTAGAGTCCTTGGCCAGCAGGAGAAGTGGACCGAGAGTGTGCAAGAGTTCAAGGAGATTTTGGAGCTTGATCCATCTGATGACACTGTGCGCCAAGAACTTCGGCAGGCCGAGCTTGAGGTGAAGAAGAGCCAGAGAAAGGACTATTACAAGATTCTCGGGGTCGAGAAGAGTTTCTCAGAGACTGAGCTGAAGAAGGCGTACCGCAAGAAGGCACTGATCCACCACCCAGATAAGAATAGGGACGACCCACAAGCACAAGACAAGTTCAAGGACGTGAACGAAGCTTACGAAACGTTATCTGACCCCCAGAAGCGATCTAGATATGACTCTGGCGTTGATTTGCAAGACCCCTCCGACATGTTTGGCGGCATGGGTGGCCATCCCTTCGGTGGAATGGGTGGAATGGGTGGTATGGGCGGCATGGGTGGCATGCGAGGCTCGCCGTTTGAGGGTATGCAGTTCAACATGGGCGGCGGTGGCTCTCCATTCGGTGGAATGGGTGGCGGCCAACCTGACTTCTTTGCGGACATGTTTGGAAACCAAAACTCTGGGTTTAGGTTTGGGTAAAGTGATTTAGAGCCAAAATTCGAAGCATCCTGTATATTATTTTTATTATCATAGACTCATTCAATGCCATTTGTTATTGTAGCATTTGATAGTCAATACTCCCAGAAAGTCGGCATTCACTAAAACTTTCTGCAATTCGAAGAATAGTGAGCGTAGTATAATTTTAAAACAATTTTGGGAAATATTACACATACACGGAAAGAAAACTAAAAGAAAGACTACTATTATTCCAAGAAAGGAGCGGACGGCTGGTAAACCAAATGACAAGTGCAGAAAGCTTAGAGGGCGAGACACGCTAGTGATCTGCGCATCAACACCTGGCACAACATAGTCATGACCTGAGTGCTAATAATCCTGAGCATCTCAGATCAATGGCGGGCTGCCTATAGCTCAAGTACAAGCTTAAAAAACAAGCTTCGTAGTAGGCAAAACTGCCTAGAATCAACCACAGCAAAAAGAACCAATTTTGCCCCAGAAGCCCTTCTTCTCCTCTTGGGCCTGCTGACTATGGTAGCCAGACTGCGACCCGTACTTGGCACCATCGCGGGATGTCCCCTGAGCGCCACCTGGACCACCATTACCGTATTGCTGTGAGGACAATTGTTGAATGGAGCCCGAGGGGCCTGACCTGCTATTATTGGCGTAGCCTTGTTGAGCTCCGCCCGGCTGCTGTGAAGTCCCCTGGTATCCAGCTTGCTGCTGTTGCTGCTGTTGCTGTTGCTGCTGATTGTAGTTCGGCCGGTCCAGCAGCTGCGAACTTGCATGGTAAACATTAGATGAGGGCCCAATACCCACGTTCGAGCCACCGGGAGTAAGCGATGGCTTGATCCGGCTGTTAGACCCGCCAGTTGCTCCGCTGCCGTTGCCACTAATAGCACCAGCTCCAGACTGGCTTTGCTGTTGACTTTGCTGTTGTTGGCTTGGCTGCTGCTGACCCTGCTGGCCACCTCTGTTCCTTCGGGATTTGGAGGCATGTCGAACTAATGCAGGGTTAGGCGCAGATGGCTGAGCCGCGTTCAGACGAGCAGAGGTAATGTTCGCTTGAGAGTGTCTATTAGCGTTTGGTGGATGAGGGTGTCCGTAGCCATGCAAGTTGGGCTTTTTGTTGGAAGAGTCGAAACCTTTCCCTCCATTAATTGTCATCCAGTCGTATTCTCCATCCTCAACCTCGCCGGTTGACTTGAGAGCCTGAGTAAATAGATCCCGCAGGTAATCGTAGTTGGGGACCTCTTCGAAAGCCAAGTTTCTAGTGTATGCCAGGTATTTTGCAATTTGCTCCGGGAAACCCTCGCACAAGTCTCTAATCGCCGTGGTCTCCTTCTTTTCTCCGATCTTTTCGTACTTTTGCTTATTAGTTGGGGCCTTGAGCCCCTGCCATGGCAGACCACCTCTGAGAAAATACAAGAACACATGCCCCAAAGCCTCCAAGTCATCTCGTCTGCTTTGTTCTCTACCCAGATGAGTATTGATGGACATGTATCTGGCAGTACCGGAGAGGGACTTCTTCTCGCGGTAAGGAATATGCTGTTTTGTTTTGGGGTCCCGGTACTGCTTGGCCATACCGAAATCCACCACGTGGATCAAATTGGCCGTCTTTGTCCCTGGCCGTCCAATCAAGAAATTATCGGGCTTGATATCACGGTAGATAAGGTTGCGTTCGTGTATAGTCTGAACCCTTGAGATCATTTGCTTTGCAACCATCACCACCGTTTTCAAAGTGAAGCGCCGTCCACACCAGTCGAAAAGATCCTCTAGCGAAGGTCCCAACAGATCAATCACAAGGATATTGTGCAGCCCCTCCTGGCCAAAATAATATACATTGGGGATACCTACGCAACCTGACAGAATTTTGTATGATCGGTACTCATCACGCAGTTGGGGGGCATCGCTTTTCCGTGGCTCGAACTTTATAGCCACTTGTTGATTGTTGAGCAGGTTTGTTCCTTCAAAAATGACACCAAACGATCCTTCTCCGATCTTTTTTCCAACCCTGTAGTGGACGCCAATAACATTGGACGACTGAGTCTGTCCTGACGACATGCTTGAAAAGAGTAGATTTTCTAGTTGAATTGTGTGTTGTTTTGAGGATATAGTCCAGAGGTGAATTTATTTCTTTCCCCACCAAAGGCCAATTTTGGTATCCTTGGCCTCTATCCTTTGTCCTAACCGAAGTATCAAGCAAACCTCTCTATGCAACGTCCAACCTTCAATACGAGAGACCAGAGATAGATCAATGACTCGTTTGTATGTTCGATTTTGGTGAACCTCTCTTTCAGATGACCCTTCGACTTCTTTATCAAGCGACACGAAGCAAGACTTATGCAGAGAGAAAAAAAATCAGGGTCTATAAACACACACACACAGCCTGGTCCTGCCCCTAAATCTGCTGCTTGTTGTGCTGCGGGAGTTTCCAGTAGGGTGATTTTATATCTTCCGCCCTTTGTGTGAACTTTCCCTTGTGCACTTCCCTGGAGCTGCTTCCGGTGCCGAGTGCCTCGAGACCGACCAGCAGGCACGGCGCCGATGTCTGGGAGGAGATGTTTTGGAATGGATTGCCCGAGCAGAGCGCAGCAAGGGAGTCCTGCGTTGTTCTGGGGGAGGTGAGGTTTCGATGTTGCGAAAGGGGAGGGAGAGAGGGAAAAGAGAGCGAGAGAGAAGAGAGGGAGAAAAACACAAAAAGAAGCTGAGGAGAGGACCCCGATACAGGGGGAGAAAACTCGGCGGGAGGCACACAGTGACTGAGTAACGAAATGTGTGATTTGTGCCTTGGCTTATGTAATGCTAACAAAAATCACACAGTTTGGACAAACTGCCGTTGTTGTGGTTTGAGTTTGATCCTCAAGAATTCCTGGCTGGCAGTAACGAAAACGCACCACCGTGGAATCGTGGATATCTCTCTGAGTGTCAAGTCTAATATTAACGTTAACAGTCGGGCAGGGCGACGCGCGCTGCAATCGGCGCCGCATATGGTCCTAACAATCTCTGAGTATCGCTGAACTTTGTTAGCTGCAGTAAGTTACACGGATCGAGGCCCATTGGAGCCCATTGGAGCCCATTGGAGGGGGGCTCGACTCCGATCCACTCAGCCGGCTGGAGCATAACTCTGCGAGCTACTCTATGTCTGACAAGGCGTGCACTGCGGCAGTTCAGGGCGGGAAGCTGTTCAGTCATTCAATGCTGAACGCTCAGCTAGAAGAGGATGGCACGTGATATTTACGCGTCAAAGAACGTAGCATAATGCTGACCTAACAGACAGATCAACTAACTCAGTTAGACCTTTCGGCCCCGGGTCGAGTAGATCTGGATCTTCGGCCTGAGGCTCGGCTCAAATAAGGCACGGCACGCAGGACTTGTTATGAGAAACGTCCTATCTTATCAAGAATCCGAGCATATCGAACAGAATGTATCATGTATATAGAAGTGAGCAGCGCCTCAAAGTTTCATGAAGCCAAGCTGCCTATAGCCTATAGAGCTTGTTCACAGCGGTCTCTAGTAGTGTTCAGGCTAGATGTTCTAGATCAGGCTTGCAACGTGGTTACTGTTAACGTTTATGCTCATCAATAGCACCGAGGAAAAATCAGTACAGAAAAGTCACGTGCTACCGCCGTGTCTCCATAATCTTGTGCATGCTGTGCGGGTTCATAGTACCATAACAGAGCTGCTGATATCCTTTGCCTCTCCAATAACGTTAAAGTGTGGTTTTGTGTTAACGGGTCCAATGCTGGGCCCTGCACGGAATCCATCTGGCTCGTCATGTCTTTCAGAAGGCCTCTTACGTTGTTTTCAATGGAAGGTTTTCTGCCCGTGAGGGAGCCGTTCGTTACTGGAGCTAAAATCAAGGTAAATAAATACACTTCTCTCGGTTCACGTGCACGTGTGCTCACGCTGAGATGATCCGCGAGATCGACACAAATCCAACGCGGTGCGCGTTAATCGTCAAATCTAGCAGCTTGAGCCTGGCAGTCGATCTGTAACTGGCTATTTAAATAGCTTAGACCAATTTTTCAAGCCCGCGCAGTCTAACCGCTAGGGCATGATTTTTTGTACGGATAAGGCCCGCCAGACTTTTGAAGGGCATACTTTACCATATGCTCTACGACCTGAATATCCTATGGCAGGGCGACAACCCTTTGCCCAAGGTTACCAAGACCATTGCCATGGCTCAGATCTTAGGGTACACCGCTGTAGCGATCAACGTGAGGGCGACGGGTAAGCTGAAGCCGCAGGATTGCACCAACCCAATCAATATTACAGCACTGAAAGCCCAGTTTCCCCGCATGTCGTTATTCTCGCGTATCACTTTGAGCCTGGAAGACCCCGGGTCGCAAGCTACACAGATGCGCGCACTGGTGGCCGAGTTTGACATCATCGCCGTGCGTCCTCTGACTGAGAAGGCCCTGCAATGGGCTGCTGCGTCAGAAAATGTTGATTTGATCTCAGTCGATACCACAAAGCGGTTACCCTTTTACCTGAAACATAAAGGAACGGGCCAAGCCCTGAAAAATGGTATCTGCTTCGAGATTTGCTACTCGGGTATGTTCTCAGGCGAGATCAAGAGGCACGTGTTGACGAATGCCCAGGCAGTAATTAGAGCTACCCGCAAGCGCGGTATTGTTATATCCAGTGAAGCGGCTTCACCTCACGCAATACGAGGGCCGGTAGATATGGTCAACCTGGCTTCAATATGGGGTGCAGACCACATGAGAGCACAGGAGAGTATTGGGAATACGGCAAGGTCAGTAGTGGTACGTGCTGAGCTACGCAAAACCAGTTACAAGCAAACTGTCCAGTTCAAAAGAATCATTCCTCCAGAGGAACAAGATCAACAAGAGTTAAAGAAAGCGAGGACAGAGAAGGAATTTTAGCGAGTCCTCTCTTGCCAATTTCTAGACAGGCATTAGATCTATATTTATTTATCAAAAGCATTCTAAAAGCTTTTTTCATCTCGTGAAGGAATGGTGAAACACTTGATTCCCAACGTCTCGCACAATGCGTCCACCACGATTTTGGCATATGCCAGGAAATAAATTATTGAGAACGCGCAAAGGCCCCAAAGGTACGCGAGCTCGGCCGAGGGTGGCAGCAGCACGAGCCCCATATGTGGCAACAGCCCGAAAAGCAATGACCCAACAAACAGTGGGATCATTGGCAAGCTCCAAAATGGGAACCGTTGTTTGGTCAAGTGTGCCAGAATGATCGCTGTAGTAACCCTAGCGAAGATTGGGGCGCACGTTAGTGAAAGCAGCATCAAGTGATTATCAGCCAGAACCACCGAGAATGGAGACGCCGTCCAAATGTAGACCGATAGTGACAATACTCCCAACGGCATAAGCTCCAGTAGCGTGTCGCCAAAGGGCTCATTGCGAGCTTTCTTAGCCTTGTAGACATTGTATATACAGAAGGGAGCATGCACGAGAAAAATGGAAACGATTAAGATGAGATTCCACACTTGGATAAGGTCCGCTGTGGGGCCAATGACCTCCTCGAGTAGCGGCCCAACAAGAGCAAGATCCTTTGCGGGCATTCTCCAGAGCTGGGGCCCGCTGGGGGCGAGCCCAGTAACAAGCATCATAGCAGCAGCTATCAGAATACCTTCTGTAGGGCCATTGAAGTAGCCCAGGTATAGCACATGGGTATGATAGGTCTCCCACGTAGACAGGTACATGGCGATGCAAGTGCAAAACGCACAGAATGCACCGGAGCCAGTTGACCCTAGAGCCATGCACCCGACTTCGACAGTCCCACACCAGCAGCAGTTTAGCGAATCTATGCCATGGTCAAAAAGCTCACCCAACGGCGACGATGTCCCAGTTCTCCTAGCCTGTTTCCCGTCTATATTATCCATGGTCTGATAGAACACCAATGCAAATGCGCAGTAGAAATACATGAGCCTGTATGTAGAGCTCTCCAGGTCAGGGACTAGGATCTCAATGAGCAGCAGCCCAAAGCAGATCCCACTAATGCCAATGACCGTGATAAGGTTGGGTGCAAGCCATGGTGGCATGAACTGCGCGCACCACGTCCAAAATGGGTTGAGGACATAGTATGAAAGCCATGACTTGTCGACCGACTGTTTGTTAGTGATTTTCTTTTCGAATCTGTTTGTAGTCAATGCTCTGGAGAATACTTACCCTGTATCTGTAAGACTTGAGGTTGGAAAGTACCTCAGGGTCCAATGAGTCTGACTGTTCGCCTTTGAGCAGGTTAGCTTTTGTCTTTGTTGAACGTGACGCGTTTTTAGTAGTTACATACCAAGAAAAGTGCACTCCACCCAGTACAATGACCTCAAATACCCAATCCAATCCGACGACATTGCTGGCACCCCTCTCTCCCGTTTGCTAAGCTGTACCAGAGCTTTCTATTGGTCGTCGTTGATTTTCCTGATGACTCGAGTTAGACACTGGAAGTCTTCACGATAACGGCGATCTGCTCCCTTTTGAATACAATTAAAGCACAGATCGATCTGCATGTGAAAAAAAAAAAAAAAAAGTTTAGGTGGAGCCGAGCTGCTAGAGCGCAGGTCTTCTGACAATTCACCCCATTCAAAGCTTGGATAGATGTGTTCATGACAATGGAAAACTACGACGGCGAGTTCCTGAGGCCTCATATCATACAAATAAAGGCACCCGCGGACCACCGTACGTTAGAACTAAGTAAGTTGCCGGCTTTTGCGCTCATGAATACGGTTCTAACTGGAACCAGTTGATGTATATACGACAGAGATCCCAGCGAGACAAACGTCACGGGTGCTTGATCACCTAAAAGAAAGCATACCCCGGGAGCCTAGCTCATTAGGACACTTGAGAAGGCTGGTGAAAAGCTCGACAAATAACAGTAACGAAGGAGATGCGTTAAAGATACTGATCTGCTCTGTCGATTGCATACCCGACAGCAGTCAGGTCCAGGAAATTATAGACCAAGTTCTACCCGGCTGCACCTTATCGTATGCCAAAGCGTCTAAGTACCCACCATACACAAAAGAGCAGTCCATCGAATGGGCTGTGAACTCATGGCCCATGATATGGCGGGGGAACCCTAGCATTGTTCACACAGAGCTGACCTCGGCCGAGCTTAGCAATATGAGGCAGCATCTAACTACTTTGATACAGCACTGCAAAGACCAAGAGCGGGAGCACCCGGATGAATTGCCGGTGGTGAGCATGATAGTTGACCCAGCTACAAACAAAAGGGTTGTAGTAAAACAGGACAGCCGGAGAACCAAAGGAAACCCTCTGCATCATAGCATTATGGACGCGCTATTCACTGCGGCCAATATCGAAGCAGAGAAACGAGAGCGGAGCAGGACAGCCTCGCCAGCTGTTTTGCCTCTACCCAATGGGAAATCGTCGGCACCTCCATCTCCAGCGGTGACAGCTGCTTTGGTACCTCTCAGTTCAGCACTGTCAAATCAAAGTGACTCGCCAGACGTTATGGATGGCGTCCCTGCTGAGCAGAACTACCTCTGCTTGGGCTTGCATGTATATACTACACACGAACCCTGCGCTATGTGCTCAATGGCATTGACTCATTCGCGGATAGGAAGGCTGGTGTACATACGGCCGAGCCCAGATAGTGGGGCGATTTCCCCAGAAAGCGGAGCAGGATACAGTGTTCACTGGAACAAGCAGCTGAACTGGCGATACGAGGCCTGGACCTATGACAGAGAAGGCAGCAGTACCTCTGGTCAGACGCTCACTAATGAAGAGCAAGCATTTCTTCACAGCCTAGCCAACTCAGTGCCTATCTTATCAGGAGTCAACCCTTGACTCTGGAAGTGCGCTAAGATTATGTATTATAGAAATTCACGTGATTTATGTCCATTCGCGTAACGTTAAGAGCTTTCTCAAATATGTTAGAGTTTAGGAACTAACGTTGCAGTTGCTGCTCCACCAAAGTTCAGCTGAGTGGAACTGGAGCGTGAAACTTCGGGATAACCAGCTTTTTGAACGCGGTGACCCCATGAGAATCCAGCCTATAAGGACTTCCTGAGGTCCAGAATTGCAATAACCTGCGGAAGCCCTTAACCATTGATGCAAGAGGCTATCGGGCATACTAACAACAGCAGCGATATCTCACATGGGATTTTGTCAATTGAAAGCTGAAACGGCTGCACGCTGCACATGCTCGAAATCGGCTCAGTGCAGAAAAGTAAACACAGAAAAACTCCCTCAACTGACTTAGCTGTGTTAACTGTTAGACTACTTGGTCAGTGTTGATTTGTTAGCGATCGATGGCCAAAGCGCACAGCCGAACTGTTTACCGATCAACTCTACGTTTTACCGACTTTAGTACTGCACTAACGCAGAACTTTTTGTGCCCTGTGTTTTCTGTACCTTAACTTATTGTTTTTCTGTTTGTTTTCCTTTTGGTTTGATAGTGAGAAGGAGCCGCCACCAAGGTCCTGATTGTGTCATTTGAAGTCTTCATAGCTTGGTTGGTTTTTACACTTACTGTCAATATACAAGGAGTGAAAAGCGTCCCACGCCGACGCTAAGTGACCAAGATGCACTCGCGAAGTGGCTCGTGGCAAGAGAGCCAGGGGTCGACATCTCAAGCATCGCGGAAGCCGCTTGGTGACACCACACAGAAAGCCACTGATAGCAGCGTGACACAAGAAGGAGGGAACAAGCCTGAGAGCACAGTCGTACCCAAAGAAGCCGTCGAAGCTACTGAAGTCACAGATGATAGTCACACCTCGGAGCAGGCCGACATCCTCAGTAACAGCACATTCAATACTGACAACAACGACAGCAACGGGAGCAACATGAGGAGGCGGAGGTCGACCAAGAACCGACTATCTATAAGCACAATCGAGTTCAAATACCCTAGTCCCGCTCCCCCCGTAAGGCGACCGCGGAGGACCGGTATCATCAAGGGTCAGCAGAGACACAGCTACCATGCCGGCGACTACTCGTACCCATCACTTGACTGGAGCTCACCAAATTTAGTCTTGTCGTCGTCCCCTGCCTTGTCGAGCACTAACACAGGGGTAGGCGATACAAGCACAAGCACGTTCGCCTCCACGACCACTGCAAACACAAGCCCCCTCTCCGACGGCCAGGCCTCGCCTTACATTCTGAACGCCAAGCCGGATCTGGAGGAAATATTTATTGCTCTTGCCAATAAGGAACGCCAGGTTCTGGAGGCAAGAGATCAGCTGAGTTCTGCCGAGCTCGAGCTCATCCAGTTCAAGTCAAAATGGAAGAGCATCCTGGCTAGAGGAGAACAGCAAGTTGAAGAAGAGCTGGGCTCGCCCAAGCATGAGAACTATCATCATCACGACGTGACTATAACCACTCATCCCTCAGCTTTGGGCCTTGGTGTTACGTTTACGGAAGCCGACTTCCAGAATATCAACAGCGTTTTGTCCTCCACCAGCGACACTCAAATACTACCCAATAATGATCTGTTTGGATCCTCGGCAGCTCATCAGCCCAATAACTTATCACAAGACACATTTGGAACCAGCAAGAAAGCCAAACGGGTCAAGAAGTCAAACAGTGCTGCGACTAGTGACTCGCAAAATTCTGCAGACTTGGCGAGCAGCCAAGATGCACTCCCAGTGGTGGTCCGCCACTTGATCCAATGCATCCAAGCGTTTTTGGAATCAGTGCGGGAGCCTTTGCTCATGGCACAGTCCAGGGGCAACAGAGTGTTCAAGTTTCCTCATGTCCATACGACCATCCATTAGATGTAGACCATACCCCCTTTTTTATTATATTTGTATCATTCGGTTTTTTGTTGCCTCGTTACCGCTTTGTTTCGTGAAGCTCCTCCAGGTTCTGTTTGGTCCGCTCTAGAGAGGATTGGAGGTCAGGTAGGGAGTAAAATTCCGGCTCGTCGTATTGGATCTGCGACAGGCTATCCACTATTGCGGTCATTTTGCTCAGATGTGTTCTGCTCTGTTTAGCCAGTTCGACGCGTTGCACGTTCAATTGTCTTGTGATTTCCTTTGTCAAGCTTTCAATCTCCTCCTGTCTATTCTCGTGGCCCTCTTCGGTGCCATGGCCGTCGCTTCCAGTGTCGCCAATCGGCAAGCTATCCACAAAATTTTGAATATTCCTCTTGATCTGCTCCTGCCTAGCATTGTCCTGATCCAAAATGTGTTGGTATAGAGCGCGAAGACCATTTCTATCCTTACCCGAAGCTGATCTCAGATTGGTTTCGAGCATTTGAGATAACACTTTGAACTGGAGCGCGCTCCTGACAGTCGTATCGGCAAGCAATAGCCTCTCGAGCGGGCTTTCATCCTGATCCCGCATTCTGTTTGCGCCTAGGGACCACGCGTCATTCCTCGTTTGAACTTAGGAGCTTCCAAGAGTAAGGGCTTTCCGACAGTTCAAGGAGTCGTGCCAATAATGTCAGATTTTCAATCAGACCTCTCAATATTGTTGGAAGTCAAATTAGTTTTTGAGTCTTCTACAGCTTATACTTAGTAAATTCCATATCAAATAAATAAATACATTCAGACATATACACGAAGCAGCCTTCAAGCTAGCGAAGTACCACATTGGCGTTTCGGACGGCAAGGTACTGCTGCTCAGATCCCGGAGGCAATGTCTTGATGATCTCGTACACCTCCTTATTGTAATATCGTAGCCCTAAGCCCGATGTCTTGTACTTGCCCTCAAGTCCAGTCACATCGCACCACCATTTACGTGGTTTGAGCGACGGTGGGGCTTCTACTGAGAAATAACTCGCCTTATCCATTACAGCGGCAGCTTCCAGGCTGGCCAGTCTGCGCTGTTCATCTGCCAGCATCGCCTTTAGCGGCTTTGGTCGTCTATGAGGGGGCTTGTATGATGGTGACTTAAAGGGCCGCGGCGTTGCCGCAAAGTCCACCTGGTCCATGTTTTTAATGAATCTATCTGTGGAATTGATGGTTCTGTCCAGTGATCAGTGAAAGTTGGATGACCCTTTGCGAGTTTTGAGTGAAGGTTCAAGTCCAGGCAAGATTCGTCCAAGGTTCAGCTGCTAAGGACCCCCGACGGTTGATGTTTAAGGCCGGCTGTTCAAACACTGTCAAAGATCGAAGCGTTAACGTTACAGACACAGTGCAGAATCTGCGGACAGATTGTCGCGTTGATCGATTTACAGTGACGACACGTGTTGTGGAGTTTCTTAATATATATATATATCAGGGCAAGCTGTGCTGGCACGGAGACTATCAGCAAAACGCGCCGCCTCAAACATTGTTACTTGGCTACTTCAGCAACAGAGCTCGACTCGCTCATGAACTATATCAGCGCCCTGTTCCAAATGGGCTCAGTCTTTGGAGCTAAAATTAAAGCACTATAAGTCACACTCAAAATTGAGTCAGCCGCATTAAGTTGGCATGTCGAAAAGAGTAACTTTACACTCATTTTTGAGGCTCAACTCAAATTTTGCCTGAGACCTTGATAGAACGCTCAATCTATGAGAATACCCCTCTTTTGGCTCAAACTGCATCATGCCCTGCTGAACCCTACGGAGTACATGCTTCTCATCGTTGATTAGCTTCATATATCGAGTAGTTGTACTAACCTTTAGTGCTCTCTCTCTTCTCATCCAAATGCCTGGGAAATCGTGATTCTGAAGAGGTAAACTTTGGAGCCTGCTTCTCAAGGCGTAAGACTCTTATCACATGGTAGCTATACCTGTAAAGCTTCATGCAAAATAGAGTCTCAGGTGGATCTCTTCCTACCAGCTAGTGTCTCGAAGTTATTTTTTTCGTCTGTCTTAGCACTCCCTCACTACTACAGTTCGGGCACACCAGGCGAGACATTTGACTTTTTCTTTCTTTTCTTTTTAGTTCTTTCTCATAATCCACGCACTCAAGGTGCAGACTCTTAGACCCTCTCACGCCAACTTTACTTGGGTCATCAGCAGCATTCAGTGCGTGTGTCTTTAGTATCATTGTGCTGTGTGTGTTTGCACGGGACAAAAACTTGTAAGGGGAAAAAACGCGACCAGCTTAGGCTCAGTTAACTTTGTCTTGAGATTACTATGAAAAACTAATTGTCGTCGATGTCAACACTAGACCGTGACTCGCAGGCACACGGATCATCGTCACTATTATTGGAAAATCTCAACCAGGATCAGGACCAAAGTCAAGCGTGGGCGCAACTGGAGGAGTCTCAACAGCCTGTAGAACCATACGACCATAGCCACGACGAAAAGATACAACAGGAGCAACATTTACGGCACCAAGGGTTATTCAGGGAAGAAATCAGTGATTCCAACTACGTGCTAAGCTATAACAATAATATTAGGACCCGCTCAGGTAGCACCACTACCAGCGCCAGAAGTCCCAGTACTGTATCTACTGAATTCCCCCACAGCCCAACTAGACCACGTATACACCCGCGGTCGTCAGGGAACTCACATCAGATCAAATTCAGCCTGTCTATCACTCCGGGGATAAGAGTAAGACAGTATAGCATGCGATCCAGCGATGGGTCACCGGTAAGTTTTACTTTTTCATTTCGGTTTTTTTCTGTAATTTTGCCTTTTTTGGCTCTCAATGCCCCCTAGCTTCCCCGCCCTTTCTCCCAGAGCATCAACAAGTCACTCTTGGGTCACGAAAAAAAAAGAAACTGCGGACAAACTAACATGTAACTCAGATGAGCACCATTGAATCTACTGTTACACGACTACTGGTAGCCACAAAGCAGCTTTTGGAATCCCTGTCGCAATGGGCGCGGGAAGGGTTCACGGAACAGGACGTGTCAGATGCATATGTCAATCTGGGCAATGAGTTCAACATTGCATGCAGGGCGTTTCTTGCTGCAGGTGTTGAAGTTGCGGACCTGGGAGATGTACCTCAAGCATTGAGAGTTATTTTGGAAAAGGCACTCTCGCAGGAGGCTTCCCAGGAGAATCTCGACAAGTACCTGCCGAGCATTAGAGAGATTATTGTCAATTTATTGAGGCAGCTCAAGAACAAGCAGTATGCTATTCGTCAAAGGCAGCAGCAGCAACAACAACAACAACAACAACAACAACAGCAGCAGCAGGCACAGCAGAAACAACAGACGAGGTCACCGAGCGAAGACACACAATACTCTCACCAGCAGAGTCACAGTCACAGTCACAGTCAACCTGCGTTTGAAGGGACCGCAGCTGGGTACCAGCCTAAGCCAGGTAGTACCCATCAGGCCGCGGGCACACATGCCCCACATTCACGCCAGCATTCTGGTGCAGGATCAGGAAGATCCTTGGAGCATGGCAGGTATGGGAGCGTGGGCAGTAGCTCAGTAGGCAAGTACCCTCCACGGTCAGAATCACTCAAGGCTGGAGGGCCCGGTACTACTCGGACACCACCTCCAGGGGGGCATGCAACAGGCGGTGGCAGTAGAAACGGGTCATCATCGTCTCTACCTCAGTCTCAATCTCAATCTCAGCCTCAGCCGCATCATGCGAGTTCGTCTCCGCAGGGGTCTATGCACTCAGTTTCTGGGAACGGGACCACCGGTGGTGATAACAACCATGCAAGAGGGTCCTCCGTAGAGTCGATAGTCCCCAGGAGCCTACCCCAGCAACAGCCATCTGCATCGTCATCGTCGTCATCAAATCCTCTGACGAAACTACAACGAGGCGAGGCCCTGGAGCGAAGAGCATCAAGGAGATTCTCAGCCTACCAGTTCGCCAAGCTTGCTAATGGAGAAGCTCCACCTATACCGCCCTCGCCAACTTCGTCCTCCATGAGGAATTCCCTGGGCCCTAGCTCTGGGGGTAGCCCAATGGGGTACAGAAGCGTTAGTGGCTCGGGCAAGACTGCATTGCCTACCAGAGCTCCGCATTCGAGCTACAGAGCCGATTATGAGTCGGCGACCAGTGTTGTCAATGCTGATAATTTTGGTCCCAGCGGCGAGGATATACAAGGAGATAGAACTGAACAAGAGTCTGCTAGGCTTCCTCTGTCGCCTCGCCGAGATTATACAGAAAAGGAAGACCTGGAAAGATCTGTACAAGAAGAAAATGACGAACGGGTTCCCTCGCAACAACCTCAACCTCAAAAGGAGCCCAAATCAGGTGAGCTGTCAGTTTTTTTACAAGTAGGGCGCAAGGTCAAAAAGACAAGTCTTTCATCTGACGAGACAATCTCCCTGCAATCTCTCAGACTACTGTTTATGGAAAAATTCACGAACTCAATGACCCCGGGGATCTCAGACACTTTGCCAGATATTTACATTCAAGACCCCGTCTCTGGTATAAGGTATGAGCTGGATGAAACGAATTTGAACGAGATCCACGACGGAAGTTTACTGTCTCTCAACATTGAGGTGATGGACGAGGTGAAGGACCATTTTGATACTAGTATAACCAAAATGATGAAGCTGTTTGGAGATTTGAACGACAAGATTGATGCCAATGCTGCTGCCTCTGAGCAGCAGATTCGCAAAATCTTTGACGAGCAACAGCAGATTTTGCGACACCAGCAACAACAAAAAGCAGCAGCTTTGCTGGAAAAAACACCCAGCGAGCGACGGACCATTAAAAAGGAGGGGATTAACTACAGCGAGGTTTCAAGTTTGCGCAAGGATGTGGCAGTGATTAAGCAAGTGAGCTCGGAGTCTATTACATCACTTAAGGATCAAATCCAATCCTTGTTGGAGCGGTCTAGGGATTTACAGGCCAACAGCTACATACCCCCTGTATCTGCCAGTAGAGCGTTTATGGAGAGCTGTCACAAAAAGGTATCGAGCCAGACTGATGCTTTGATCCCTGCTGTGGACGACCTCCAGGATATCATCGAAGCGTTCCGGGTAGACATTGCGCAGCAGCGGGGTGTGAAGCATTCTGCCAAGCAGCGTGATGCAGTCGGGAGGGAGCTAGCCGCGGCGAAAATTGACTTGGACAAGCTGGAAACCTATATGGTTGCCGAGAAACCCGGGTGGAAGAAGATCTGGGAACGCGAGCTCGATATTATCTGTGAAGAGCAACAGTTCTTCAAGTTGCAAGAGGAGCTGGTGGCAGATTTGAGGGATGACCTTGTCAAGGCCCAGGAGACTTTCAATCTGGTTCAACAGTGTTATGAGGAGCTGCGCAAGTCAGGATCAGAGCGTCGACCCACTGTCCCCATGTTGCCTATACCGGATCCTGAAGTTACCCTTAGCGATGCCAAGAACGCTGTCTTGTCTGAGGTATCTGCGCTGCAGCCCAATCACGACGAGAGGGTTGCGGCAATTGAGCGTGCCGAGAAGATGAGGGTCAGGGAGCTCAAATCGCGTAGAGACCTTTTCGATGAAGAGCTTGAGGGGTTTGTTGGCGAAAGCAAACTGACAAAATCTGGGGGGATTGAGGAAATTGAGCGGATTAGACTACAGCGCGAGGAACAGGCACGTGAGGATGCGCTCAAATCTGACGCGGAAGCCAAAGCAATGAGAGCACAGGAGCGAGAGATGAGAAAAAAGGAACGTTCCAAAGATAAGGCTGCCGCTGCTAATGCAGATTTAATACCTGAAGGTGACGCGGACCATGATGAATCAGCTCAGTTTGACAGCGGGTTTGCAATGATTGGTGCTGGAGAAGAACGGAACGGGGAGCTGCAGGATGCAAGTGACCGCATTGATGACGCCAAGAGGCTCGAAGAAGCTCCTGCCACGAAGGAACAGTCTCCAGAAGAGGGCAATTCAGATGCTATACTGTGATATATGAATATGATGATCAAGTAGAACTTTCCCGATAGCTCTGTGCATTAGCTCGCGTAAAACTGTAGCTGAGGTTGCCTTATTATGCCTTGAGATTGAATATGTCAGCTCTCGTACTAGCAACTTCAGGCACACAGTCAAGAATTGGATGTTTTTTGTCCGCGGTGAAGTTGACCTGGTGCCTATCCGTTTCAGCATAATAAGCAACCGTTTAGTCGCATCGGCAGCGGCAGTGTAGTAGTATTCGTGGATAAGCGACTGCTTCTTGAACTTGTGAAGCTCAACTACCCTGCTAGTGTTTGTCTTCAGCCACGTTTTAATCTTGGCAAGAACTTGTTTCCCTGGATTCCTTGACCCGAGTGGAAGCGATACTTCGAGCTGCGGTTTTCTGGAAGGTCTGCCATTGATTTGTTTCAAGTCACGGAACACAGGGTCCAATGTTTGTGAGTGAATGTTGATGCCCACAAACGGGATTATCCTTGCATTGGACACCCTTTGACCGTAGCCTGTGTTAAAATTGACCAGCGTTTTCGCCGGGTTGGCCCTAGCTCCATACTTGGGCATCCCCTCAGTCAATTTTGCAAGTACCATATTGACCTCCTGGCGGTCCACCGATACAAACAGGAAATCGTCCACGTACCGAAGTAGCATGCTCTTGGTACGGTCATAGTTGAGTTCTCGTTCGAGTTTATCATACACCAAGTTGCACAAAAACGTGGACAGAACCGACCCTTGGGGGATACCAGTGGTGGGCATATAATCTTTGCCGTTGATATGCAGTCGGCACTGTGTCAAGTGCTCAAACAGCTTGTCAATAATCTGCCTCCGCGTAACCACATTTCCCCACCCAGCGTCGGCAAGTACTCGCTTGACGGCACCTTTGCTACTCAGTTCGTCGATAACCGACTCGATATCATCCTGGTAACTCTTGTACTCAAGGTCTCTGGCGACCGCGCGGTTTCGCCCCGTATAAGTGTAAACAAGCTTACCCTTCTCGCCGATTCTAGGGTTAAACTCTCTGAACTGATGCATGTAGTACGTCTTGGAACGTACAAGCTTGCTGGCAATTTTGGCAGCCAGCTCACTAGGGATGGTATCGAATGCTTTGGAGATATCAATCTTGGCAATGAAATACCGGGCACCTTTTGGCTGCGTGTCTCTGAACTCAGCTAGTCGCGGGAAAACTTCTTGAATTGACAGAACTTTACCAGGTGGAGGGTTATTGTAGTGGTGACGGAGACCAGTATTCAACACAGCAAAAACGTCTGATAGCTGGGAATTGACTGACACATACATGGACCTCCCATTGACGTTCTGAGGCTGTTTTTGACCGAGCCTGGTGATGATCCTGTATCCGCTTTCGCTATCTTTCCCGTCCTTGGGCTTGATCCGGATATTGCAACCCAGCAGCGAGGTCTGGCTCCCGCTAAAGGGTACAAACTGGAAATCCTTGATTGCATCCCCAACCACCTGGGACCGAATTGATAACCACACGTCATGTCTGTAGTAGTAAATACTTGACATGGACGCGCCCGCCTCGGTCACATAAAAATTAGCTTTAAGCAATGGGACCAAGAAGCCGGTTAGGAAAAACTGCAAGAACTGCAAGAGAAGTTCCTGCCGGCGTTGGAAAGCGTGCTTGTTGTTATTGCTGGTCATCATCAACCAGGGTATATCACGGGTGCGCAGACCCTCGAATAAATAGTGCAGAGTAACTGACTCGTAGCGGCGTAGCTTGATAAACCTCTCAATGCATTTTTCCATATGGGTCCAATTGTGAGCGCTGCCAAATGTTTGTCGCGGGAACAATTTGTGGAAAGCAAGTTTCACAAAGGAGGTCACCTGGTAGAACGGCGTGGAGTTCCCTTCTGAGGGGGACTCACAGGGGCACTTGGCTTTGACAAGCTTGTCAATGGGTATCCTTTTCTTTAGTTGCGGGCTCAAGATTTTGTAAAGCTCGCTTACTTCAGGAGACTTGTCCAGTTTTTTGCGGTCCAAGTCGAAGATTTTCATCGAAGGCAAAGACCCAGGAGACAAATCTGAGCTGAACCCCAGAAGCTCATTCTGAGGGCACTTGAAAGCCCTGGCGTAAAAAAGCGTTCTTTTCTCAAACTTGATATCTTTGGCCCGAGCCAGTAAAGAAGTCTTCTGATGACTTTTGGGCGCGGCGGGCACTGCCGCAGTATAAGCGTAACTTTTCCCAGTAATTTGCACAAAACAGCCCCTGGTGGCTGGCATGAACACAGCGCAGTGCACCAGCAAGTGATGCATCTCAGTAGGGCCCAGTGCCTTATACAAGGTCCTCCACGGTAATGATAACAAGAGGTTCATGCTATAGGTAATGTACCGTACGGTAACATTGGTACCGTTACTACGGACTCCATTGCCCAAAACATGGCGTGAAATTTTGCTGCAATCCGCAATCACACGTTCCAAAAACTCATTGTACGAGTTTTCATCGTAAGAGTCGTCTAAAAGGGTCTTTTGGCAGGGTTCTGACGGCTCTTGGATTTTGTACTGAATGAGCTCCCCGTCTATGCCGGTTATCCCACGGGATTGAAGAAAGCTGCCAATAGTCGGCAAGGATGCTAATTCCATGACGCGTTATCATCTCAGCATTAACGTAAATGCATGCACTCGAGATCTATAATATATGATCGATAACACAGTCAAGACTTTGTTAGTGTGAAACACCAATTTTGAGGATCCTCGATCGACTTCACAAACTTCACAAAAGCTTATTGTCAAAGGATTTTGAAAGAAAACACAAATTTGTACTTTACACATTAATACATACTTATCATGACGGAGGTGAAACCACAGGCATCCGTCACCGGGCTGGTCTCGCGGCTACGGTATGGACAGACCTCATTATTTATTTCCACTCAGCCCACGTCGAGCGTGAACAAGCGTACGGGAAACGCGACGATAAACTATGCTGAGATCGAAGAAGGGTATGATGACGATGAAGATGACGATCAATACTCATCGAATCAAAATGGTGGGTTCGGGTCAACCTATGCCAACGCCAATGGATTTGGTAGTGTTGGTGGATATGGCACTGCTAGTGGGTACGGCACCCCGGACTCTGGAATAGCTGGACAGGCAAGAAGATCAGAAATTCTGCGGAAACCTGCACAGAGGACCACACATCTGGGATACAATGAAAGTTTGCTGCATGACATTGCCGAAAGAGACGAGGTGCTGATCCCTGTGAGGATAGTCCTTGAACACCAAGACCAGCGGATTACAGACTTTTTCATGTGGAATGCTAATGAGCTTGTAATAAAGCCGGAACTGTTTGCCCAAATTATGTGCACCGACCTTGAGCTCCCATTGTATGCACAACAGACGATTACAGCTCAGATCAAGTCACAAGTATCCGACCACCTCGATTTGGCCAAAGTCAAGTTGTCCAAGGACTTTAGCGTGCATGTGATTATCAATCTGAGCGTAAACCTGGACAACCAATTGCTGGAGGATAAGTTCGAGTGGGATTTAGGTAGCCAGCTAACCCCCGAGGAATTTGCGAAAACGATAGTGGCGGATCTGGGATTAGTGGGCGATTTCTATCCTGCCATTGCACATGCTCTCCATGAGCAGCTACTGAGGGCCAAGAGGGAGGCCTTGGAGACTAACGGTCAGATTGAAATTGACAACATGGCTGCGTTTGGCGCTGAGGCTGGGTGTAGAGTGGACCAGGAACTGTTGGGAGAAGACTGGGCCCCAAGCTTTGAGCGTTTGTCACAAGAAGAGATTGAACGAAGGGAGGTGGAACGTGATCGAAATATTAGAAGAATGAAGCGTGAGTCAACGAAAATGGGTGGCTACGGAGGTGGCGAGGTGGAAATTGGCGGCTTGTCAAGGTCCAAGCGGCGTCGTACTGGAGCATTTTATGATCAAGATTATAGCCGGGGGGAAAGCCCAGGGTGGAGGTAAAAATTTTAAGTACCAGCTCAATAGAAGGGTAAAGTACTAGTATCAGCAAAAATGCTTTCTTCACTTTGCGGGCATCTAATGAGGATGCAACAAAAGTAAACCTGAGCATGATGCATTTTGGGGTTTGTAGGAATATAATGAATAGGAACGAATCTGTGACTGGCTATTGCCATGGTCCTTGCTTTGGATACAGGCAGCATGAAGCCCTCGAAGATCTTGCAGGGCAGCCGCGGGGCAAAGGCTAGCCAACTTCTTTCTATTTATCTAAGATTGACTGAAGCTGAAGAGCTGTAAGACGGCCACCAATAATTATGGATGTACTATCAGCTAGGATCTTTACAAGGAATATTAGCGAGCTCACTACCTATCCGCAGCTTACAATTCAGTGCACGCACGCGTCCACATGCGTGGAAAGAATGGGAGTTGAAGCCAGAAATCGTTTTTTTTGGGGCCTGTCGCACTTTGCCCTGGCCGGTGTCTGAGGCTGACCCCTCTCAACAGCTTACTACTCAGGAGTGTACCGCGCTGCACATGCAGGACCACTTCACGGCAGGAGTAATGTAGAGCCTACATGGTCTATATCTTCACGCTGCAATCAAGCCGAACCTGACTGCCGACGCGTGACCACCGTGCGATCTTGCAAGGGCGCGCTCCAAATATTATCAAAACACGATTGGCATGATATAAGGTAGATCACTAAATCGATCGAGATTTTCAGCCAAGAGACTGACTGAGCGCCAAACTCTCACGCTATCACGCATTATGCATATTATCGAGATCTCAATCGAATCGCATTGCCTGGTCTAAAGAGCGAAACTTCAGGCATCGAGGTTCAGCAGCACTGAAGTTTAAGAGACAAATCAAGCCACATGCCATATGCTAGGACCTCGGCGTTTGCTCGATTGCCGCGACTTCAATGCTAGTGAAATATCCTAGCTGCCGTGCAACCATATCTAGCTGCACTTGTTAGCATCAATTTCAAGCTATGTCTCAGCGAGTGTTTCGCTGTACCGAGTTGCAAGAGACAGCCGAAGGGCGCAGCGCTGCATAGCACTGCCACTAGGAAACCTTCAATATTTGATTGTTAAGCTTACAATGTCTGACACGTGGTTGGCCCAAATTAGATGCAGCGTCATATAGTGGAGAACTAAGTCTTAGTGCTAGACATCAATACCAATGATATGGGCCCGGGCTTCTGGACGCGGCTCCAAATAAGCTCTAAATAAGCTTTAAATAAGCTCTAAATAAGCTCCAAATAAGCTCTAAATAAGCCTAAACAACAATCTAACATGAATTTTTGATAATCCCGCAGGACAGGGAGGGACCTCGGCAGCCTGGCTATCCAGCCCGAGACGTAAGTGATAAGTCTTATCTTCTTGTAGCACCCGGAGACAGTTACCTGGTATAGCCATGGCCCAAAGAGAGCTTCAAGCCAGAAACCCAGACCGATAGATCTTGTCGGAAGAAAAAGAAAAGGAGATTGTTGCCCGGTGGTCACTGGTCACACCGTTTCTCAAACGTGGCATTGAATTTTTGCTCGCTTCTTCGTAAAGTCTTGGCATTGCAAAAATTGACGCCGTTCGCCTGCGGTCAGTCGCGAGGGACAAACCTTCCTAAATGGTGATTTCGGGCCAACTATCATGCGGCTTATCTCGCTTCTGCGATCAGTCTGATAGCGACACTGTGAGTGCACACTCACACCAAAAGGTAGCAAAAGGTAGTGCTGCTGCTGTTGGACTAAGCAGAGATAGGCTCAAGCTGCAGATAAGCCGGGTTATCAATGTAGAGATCAATTGCACTCTTCCAGCAGCCAATCAGGAGGCTGCGATCAAAAGTACCGACTATCTAATGACAGGGCGGCTATCGAAGGAGTTTCTAGCCCGCGATTCATAGCCCGAGCTTAGTTTTCTTTTTACTCAATTCCCGCAAGAGGAGAGGACTTCCTGCTGTTTCGGGAATACCTTCTCAACGCACATGCCTCCCCGTGATCTTCGGTCGCGTTCTGCTGCGCATAGAGGACTTTTTTCGTCCAGGGTAGACTCGGGATCGCTCCTTGTGAAAACCTCTCAATGGGGCATGTTGCACAAATAAGCAAATTGGGCGCAACTTTCGGTCTGCGGGACATGAGTTACTCGGCAGTGACTTTCTGCTGAAAAACTCTCAGTAGTCGAAAGATATGAGATAACTGACTCTGAATCAGAGCTCTTTGGACCCTAAGTGAGCGTGATTAAATATTTTCTACTGCACAACACACTAAATGAAAAAACCAGGGAAAAATCGCTCTCTACAGCGATGATGTCTCCGCTGATGCTCAGCTCTGTGGAAGGCCCGCCTGCTTGGAGCTACTGCGTAAAAAGTTGTATCCTTGTAAGAGATCGATAATCAGTCAAGCTGAGAAGCTGCCAACTGTGAGAAAAATGGGGCGATTGGGGCGATTTGATTAACCGATTTGGCCCATGATTGGATGCTTCACCGCAATCAACCATTCAACAATGTTCTCCTTTAACATAGTGGGCCTAAATCTAAGACGAATGAAACAACCTAACGCATAACTTTAGAAACTCTCTAAGTGACGTAGACTTGTTGAGTCATTTTGGCACAGACAGGCATCTGTGCTATACCGTGGTGCACTTCGCTACTATCAGAGTATTTGTGCTGGCTTTCATAGCTTGAGCAATTTTCCCCTCAGTACGCATGCCTGTGCTCTGACTCTGAGAGAGCATATGCTGCAAGGGAGTGGAAGCGTACCCGATCGATTGATCGTCGGCCAAATTTAGCTCAGTTTCTCCTATGAGCAGCTGATAGCGTCCTTATCGCGCAACCGCAGATCTCGACGGGCCCGGGCGATCTCTGAGATGGGTCCGAATGCGATCGGCGATCGATCGGGACTTTTTTCACTATACTTAGCAGTACAAGTGTTAGGAACGCTCCATCAACTGAGTCTCGAGTCTCAAGTCTCGACCTTACGAAAGCGAAAAAAAGAAATTGAGAACTTTTCGCTCCCTCGAAACCCGCTCGCGGCATGCGGGCCGGGCTTTGAGTTCTTTTGATAACAGGCAGCACACAGGTAGCACACAGGTAGCACAGGTATCAGGCTGCAGCCGCCTTCGTTTTCGAGTTGGGATTATCTGAGAAATGTAAGATAATACGCTTGGAACACACGCTCGGACTGGCCACGGTGCTATCTTTCCCTCGGCAATGCGCCCCGCAGCCAGTTATGCCCGGGTCTTGCTGGTGCAGCGTATGCACTGACAAGAAAAAATAAAAGAGAGATCGAGCTGATTTTTCAGTCGGACTCGGGCACAACTTCCAGAGACTCACTGGGCAACGTGAAACCCAGCCATGCACCTTTTTCCTTTTCTTGATGTTTCCATCGTTGCGTGTTTTTTTTTGCCTTCTTTCCTCGGGGTCCCATCCCAACGGAGCTTAGCTTCCATTGGCATTAACACATTGAAAAAGCTGTGATAAGATGAAGACAAAAGAACTTGCAAAAAGCAGCAGATCAGGCAAAAAAGCAGCACCCCTTCGAGTCTCTGAACCGAGAATACATGTGATTATCAGACGTACGCATTCAGGAAAAAGCCCCAACTGAAAATAGATTATCTAGCGCCCACTTGTATACTCGAGCCCATGCCCGAAGATTGTGGCTTTTGCAACCTTCCGTACATACTAAGTAAGACTAACTGCAAGATTGAATCCACCTTAATTGATCGTCAAGTTCACGGCTAACGGTGGAACTTGCTTTTGATCAGCTATACCCGGGCTTGAAGCCCTCGGCCGCATCGCAGTGATGGGCTTGAGCATTTACCTAACTGAATTTACCTTTCTCAGACCAGTCAAAGTCACGTGGAAGCATGGCCGGCCGCGTATCATGCATGCTGCAGCTTGCGCCGGGTATCCTAGCAATGGCTGATATCTCCACACCTGTTGAAAAATGACCAGGATCCTATAAGCCTTTTTCTTCTATAGGTAGAAAATTACAAACCTCTTCAGAAGCTCAAGCTAGGCTGCATTTGGTCCTTCAAGCTTCATAGGCAGTAAGTAGGCTTGGGGGAGGGGGGGGGGGGGGCCGCGCGGCGCCGCGGGGCTGGGTTGGTGCGAAGACCGCTAACCCGACGCTTGACGCCCCGTTGGCCTGACACACCACCACACCCACTCACACGCGCACCACGCGAACAAGTCCGTTGATCGCAA
>JAKTSO010000108.1:0-30433 GCA_030580275.1 Groenewaldozyma sp. yHMH443
AAAGTCCGAACTCAAGCCGGGGCGAACAGCAGCGGTCACGGCGCGCGCTCGGAGGACACAGAAAAAACCTTCTGGAACTCCGTCATTTGGAGCCTGCGGGCCTTGGCCACGGCGTTCGTCACCGCATATATATATATATATATATATACGAGATCAGCCTTCCCCAGTTCCTGATCTGTATATAATGCTCCTGACCGCACGGCTTTCTCTTAGTATCAGCACTAATTTAGTTGCTAGACTGTAAGATCTGGGCTCAGATCTGTGACTGAGAGGGATCGAGTCTTTATCGATCGCGGGGCTCCGATTTCCCCACAGTCTGGGCTTTCTTTGCACAGTTAAAAATTCACAGCCGTGCGTAGTGATGAGCAACACCCAGATTACGGGTGGGCGGGGGAGATCTGGGCTCAGCCGTGTGCCTTCTTTCTCTCAGTTTTAGTTTTAATTTATTCTACTTCTCTAGTCCTTATCCCCGCAAAAGGCAAGTATTGTAAGCTGTCAGCTAGTCTACGAGTACTGCTAATGACGCTGCTTTGTTGGTACCTTGTCCTCTTATGGTCCTTATCAAATGTCAGAGCATCGCACAGAGACCACACGGCATCAAGTATTCCGCGCAATGGCGAACTAACATGAAAACAATAATTGCCCCTGAAGCCTCTATCTACAGAAAAGCCACTCCGTGTTGGGGCTCTGCAGACTAGTGTCGTCATCGTATAACTGTCACCAGGTCCGGGTCTCGCTCCTCTAGTGCGTGCCTTGTGGGCGTATGACTAACCCCCGGGGTTAACGCCGCACCATATACTTGCCCGTCTGGCTATCTGCAACAAATGAGCGTAATTTCTCCGCCCCCCTTCCCCGAGCCAGTTCCAGCCCGGGGCACCGTACAGTGCACCTATTCAGGGCACCGCGTATTTCCGCGGAGATGCCGTCTTCGGACTTCGGACCTTTTACTCTATTTGTACCGGCATTTTGATGCCTCAGTGATCTGATGATCGAGATCTCAAACTTTAGTCCCAGGCCCCGATTCATGCGGCTGGGTCCTGGTCCTGGTCCTGGTCCTGGTCCCGGTCCAGATCCTCTTTTGAGCACCCGGTCCTTTGCAAGGGTGGTTGTGCTGCTGGGCTCAGAGTAGTATTTCTGGAACAGGGTTGCATTTTTTTATTCTCGAAGATTCAGAGAGCCGTTTGCCGGACCCTGATCCGACTCGGGCCGCCAGAGTCTTTGGTCCAGATCTTTGTAGCAGGCTCATTCTATGCCTAAATATGCACCCCTGATAGTCAATCTGGCCGCTCGTAAATGTCTAGCTGTGCAGTAAGCGCTGCCAGCTCCTCCTCCTCCTCTCTCAGGTATTCCATCAACTGCGCCTCTTCGTCAAGGTTGTATTGTCCCGGGCCACCACTCAACCCGGGCTGTACTGTCCCTATTAGTAGTGATGATTGTCGTTGTAGACCTGTTGCTGCTTGTTCGTCTGGGGGTTTTTGAGACCCTAACCCTATCCTGCCGGTATGGCTGTCATCCTTCATATCCCTATCTTCGAAGCTGACCTTGAGCCCCTCTTCTCCAGACCACCCATGACAGTAATCATTATCCCTGCTGGAATCCTGGCCGCCGTCATCAGAGAGCTCGTCCGGGTTAAAGTAGGTAGTTGGAGCATACATCTCTGATATTTGCTCCATCTGTTCCATCACTTTACTGTCCTGACCCTCTAAGTAATCACGTTCCATCTGTGTCGTGCCACCGCGTGCCGCCACAACAGCTCTGTCCCGTTCCTGTCGCCTCTTGATTTGACCAGACCTTATGCGGGATTCCCTTAGCCTTGTCGGCGAGGAAAACTGCTCCGAGGTATGCAACAGTCGTCTCTGGGTTGGTAGCGGCCGTCCCGAACTGCTGTCGTGGCTATAGCTGCTATTGCTAGTTCTAGTAGCCAGCGGCGACGAAGTAGCCAGCGGTGGTGACGACGAGAATTGCGACGGTGATGATTCTCGAAAGTATGAGCTCATGATGCAGGGGGATCTATTATTAGTGTATAATGTGTGGACAGTCGTCAAATCTGTTCCTGTGATTTTAGAGATGTCGCCTATGCGAATGTTCAATATGCCTGCTGAGTACTCATATCTTTCAGTCTCAGACTCTCAGAGCCGCTTTTTCTATCCAAGGTTTTGTCAAAGGTTCCACTAATGGGTAAAAAGTACTTGGATGTAATAGGCCCAGAGATACGCGTTGGGGCCAATTTGGTAGTCCGAGCTGGTGGTATTCACAATTTTCGTAACACCGGCAACCAGATCATGAGCGTTATTCAAATTGTGTTACGTAAGGTGACTTCTGCGGACCAGATGATCATCCAGCTTGGGTCATCCAGGCAGATCTATATAGCTAGCTGTGGGACTCACGTGACTAACGAGGACACGAGGACCCTGATTTCTGGGACAAAATATTTGACCAAGCTGCTCAAGGACATTTATACTTAAGAGGACGACCAGGATTGGAACGAATCTATAAGGGACCTGACGGCACGATGGGCGCTTTTTAGAGCACCAAGCAGCTAAATCCAATGGTTCAAACTCGAGGTTTGGAGAGACAAGTAGAGACAGACTTCATAACCAGTTATCCCAATGGCTCGGCACGTTTGAGTTAAGTGGGGACTTTTGTTGAGGAGCGTGCACGGTTCAACGCATGTCGGACCGGTAAGAAGTGTGAGTTCATACCCTGCCGATAATGAATCATGAATGGCTCCACAGTCGCACAGATCCGTGAGTCACGCGCAATTTGTTGAATAAAGCTCGCGTGGAGAAGCTCAGAATGTCCACGTGGCCTGGACGCCAGTTCGAACATAAATCGCGATCTGGTTGAACTTAATCGGTGGCCGTGGCCTTGGCCGTGGCCATTGGATCTCAGCCAGATCCAATCAACCAATAAGCTTTTCCCACCGACCCCTCGAGCGACACATGCACCGCAACCACGCAATGGCAGCAGCGGCCTAAATTTCAGCTAATACTGCTATTGAGACCTTTTTTGCAGCGCTTTAGCAGTGCCCCAACCCTTCCGAGCATATCCATATCCCTCTGAGACGCTGTTCATCAACCTCTTGATTGCGCTCGAATCGGCCCTGATCCACAGAAAAACCCGCGCAGAGCTTCCCATCCGCTGATTCGACAGACACCACATCTCTCAACCACCCTTTTGTTTCTTTTCACCGTTTTTCCTTCCGATTTCCCTTCCGATTTCCCCAATTTCTTTTAAAGGAATCACTTCAATTCATTACCAAAAATCAACACAGGATGAGCGTCCCAGCATTTTCAGACATTGCCAAGCCCACCAACGACCTCCTTGGTCGTGACTTCTTCCACCTTGCAAACGGCAACCTGGAGATCAAGACCAAGGCCCCCAATGGCGTTGCATTCACCGTCAAGGGTAAGTCCGCCAAGCCCGGCGGACCAATCTCCGGTAACTTGGAGGCCAAGTACGCCGACAAGGCTACTGGTGTGACCTTGACCCAGGGCTGGTCCACTGCCAACTCATTGGACACCCGAGTTGAGCTGGACGAGGCTTTCACCCCAGGTCTTAAGGGTGAGCTCTCCACTTCATTCTTGCCTGCCACTGGCACCAAGAACGCCAAGCTCGGCCTCTACTTCCGTCAGCCCGCTTTCCACGCCAGAGCGTTCTTCGACTTGCTCAAGGGCCCTAGCTTCACCGGCGACGCTACCATTGGCCAAGACGGGTTCCTATTGGGTGCTGAGATCGGTTACGACATTTTGGACGGCAAGATCACCAAGTACTCTGCCGCTACCGGTTACACCGCTCCCCTGTACACTGCTGCCGTCACTGCTACCAGCAATTTGTCTGTGTTCTCTGCCTCTTACTACCACAAGGTCAACCCATTGACCGAGGCCGGTGCTAAGGCCGTCTGGGACTCCAAGTCCGCCAGCTCTCAAGGCGTTGGCCTCGAGGTCGGTGCCAAGCACAAGCTTGACAATGATTCCTTCGCCAAGGCCAAGATCAACTCCCAGGGAATCGCTGCCCTCAGTTACTCCCAGGCCCTTAAACAGGGTGTCACTCTCGGATTGGGTGTCTCCATTGATACTCAGCGACTCAACGAGCCTGCCCACAAGCTTGGCCTGTCTCTCAGTTTTGCTGCTTAGATCTATGTTTTAAGTAGTACTCAAGTCTAGAATGTGCCTTTAGGTGCTTGTCAAAATCAAAATGTGGCACGTCGTAGTATGAGTTGACCCGGTGTTTCCCGCTCGTGGGGTCATGTACATGTGAGGTATTAGAGTTTCTGGTTTCTTTGAATCTCCCACTTCGCCGTAGCCCAGAGAACCTGTAGTTACCTGAAAATCTGTTCAACGGTGCACCGCCGCTTCCAGATCCAGATCCAGATCCAGATCCATGAGAGCTTTGGGAGAAATAACGATGTTTGGTGTCATACTCGCTCCGCTTAGCAGTGTCGCTCAAAGTCTCATAAGCTTCCTTGATGAGCTGGAACCTCCGCGTGGCCAACTCCCTCTTTTCTGGCTCAAAAGTCCGGGTTTTGTCAGGGTGGTATGCCTTGCTCAGCTGGTAGAACTGCTTCTTGATCTCGTCCTTGCTAGCGGTAGATTGTATCTCCAAGATCGAGTAATAGTCTGTGGCTCCACCATGGCTACTCGTGGAGTACTGAATCTTCCTGTAAAACTGGCTACCGTACCCCTGTTGTAACGGCGAAGCAATCGTGGCCTGGAGCTTGCAACGATTCGCAAAGCACAACGTCATAAAGCATGTATCTTGTAGGTGTTAAGCCATAAGAAGGTAAGACTGGCACAGTGAAGGTACAAAAAGCAGCCGAGAGCCTTTTTTCTTATCTCAGACTCTTGGGAAGTTGAGTATTCTGTCCGAAGCTTGACAGGTGGATCCAATGATACTTGCTGGACGGTCACAGTACTGCACAGTGTGATAACCGAACTTCGCAGCCGCGTAAAGTTAAACGTTTATCGCCTTAACGGCCCGTTCGTATCATCATGCTCGTGTAACGTTACGTAAGTCTACTAGACCCCCAAACGTTATGGGTCCAGCATACTCATGTGATGAACTGCTCAAACTCAGCCAAGAGTAACCAGCACTAGGTCATGCTTTTGTGATTTCCAAGAGCTTCAAAGACTCAATCAATACCATGCCCTCAATATCTGTAGCAGACAGCCAACAAATGTCCAGCCCATGGTCTTCCAACTGTGCCCTCGCTGAGTCCTGAGTCCTGAGTCCCTTGACGTTACCATAACTGTGGTATTACGTAATTTTTTTTTCTGACAACTAGCAGCTATCACGTGCCCCTGGTCAAAGTCACGGTTTTTTTTTCAAGATCAAGCAGCGTTGTCCACAACATGTCAACATCTGGAGGCTGGAGCCTCAGTCTGGAGGTTAGTAGCTACCCCTTACAGTGGGGATATTTTTGCAGCACCGGGCTCGATGTTACGCTAACTTTCTGGTTGATCACAATCTCTCCCAAGAAATTGGAATTTGTTGCAGACTGTTGCAGATTGTATACACAAAAATAACAATAATAACGTCCTCTTTTTCCGCGACTTGTTGCTGTTTTTTACTGTTCAGCATTTTCTTTTTTGACGTTGTTTCCAGTTGATACGAACCAGTCATGCCGCTTTGTGGGGGGGCTTCAAAACCAAGTAAGTCTGAAATGTTGGGTGACCCATGACCCCCCGTTGTTTACTGAGGGACATACGGGGTGAAACGTGCAGCCACAGTCGGTCAATTATAGAGCTTCACTCCCTCTTAATTGTAGAAAATCTCTAACTGAAATAGTCTCAAGGAAGATTGTCATTCTTGGGGATGGTGCCTGTGGTAAAACGTCGCTACTGAATGTGTTCACCCGAGGCTTTTTCCCCCAGGTGTACGAGCCAACGGTATTTGAGAACTATGTCCATGACATTTACGTGGACGGCCAAGCCATGCAGCTCTCATTATGGGATACGGCAGGCCAAGAGGAGTTTGACAGACTGCGGTCGTTGTCATATGCCGATACCCACACGATAATGCTCTGTTTTGCTGTTGATTCTAGAGACTCGCTCGAGAATGCTCAAACCAAGTGGGTATCCGAGATTGTCGACCACTGCGAGGGGGTCAAGCTGGTACTGGTGGCCTTGAAATGTGATCTCCGTAGCCAGGAGGAGAACGAGGCCGGAAGCGGCGGCCCCGCGAGCGGCGCTGTTGATGAATCCGGTGCGGGTGCTGGCGGTGTTGGCCTGGGTGCTGCCGGCTCCAGGAAAAACTACATCTCCTATGAGGAGGGGCTGGCCGTGGCCAAGAAGGTCGGAGCACTGAGGTACCTCGAGTGCTCGGCCAAGAAGAACAGGGGAGTTAACGAAGCGTTCACAGAGGCTGCACGGTGTGCCCTGAGTGCTAAGCCAAAGGGCGCATCACAAGAGGAGGAATCGTCAAGTAAATGCGTCATTTCGTGAGTTCGTGAGTTTTTTTCTTTGAATCATTTACTAGAAAGATGAAGGGGAATAATGGAGAGTAAGGCTGAAGAAAAGAAAGAAAACGGCTGGGGGCACCTATTGGAGACTGGTGGTTCAAGGGACCCAGCTTGACTAGACATATATACCTAATATATATGAACAGATAATGTGTTACGTTTGATTAGAAGTTGGTCTAATGTTGATGTCACTGAAAGTGGGCAGTCAAAGACTCTCGGCTGCTGTATATATAAGATGTAGTTTGCAACTGGCTAAGCTCGCTCTGATGAACGTTCAGCGAGGGCACTGGGGAATATGCGAGAACTGAGTACTCGAATGACTGCTGTCGGTGTCTTCTGTCTAGTCAAAGGAGCTGATTGATACCGAGATTTTAGCACACCCTACCCAGCTTTTCCCCAGACTCTGGGAAGCTCCCCAGTAGACGTCTTCCGATGTTAGCTCAACACGAAACCTGATAATATATGGAGATCTACACTAGTGTGCCTCACTTCGCTTGAAGGCGTATCAATTGCAGTCAAGGGAAGCTAGCTCTCCCCATTCACGCGTCGCTAGCATGCAGCTAGCATGCAGCTCTAGCCGTAGCTTCCACATATAACCCACTCATGCTGGCCTGAGCCCGGAACAAACTCGAAGAAGCTCGCATTCTCTTACAGTTCAAGGTCAGTAGTCATCCAGCTGAGTCAGAGATATCGAATGGCAGCTCATAAGCTTACTGCAGCTTACTGACACAGTCTGTGAATTTATTACTAAGCGTAGGCCGACTTAACGCGGGTTTGACTGTGAAAACCTCTCGGGCGCCGGGGATGCAATTTGTTACCGCTAGAGATCCGTTAACGCTCGCGATCACGCCAAGAGGCAGCCAGTTCTGTTTGATAGTGTGCGCGCCCTATCAAGCATTTTATCAATGGCAGAGTACATGTACACCCGCCCCGAGTAGATAATCATTCTTTTACTCTCACTATGAAGGAATCACACCGCGAGATCGATTTGTGATTTGTGCAGCTTATAGCAGTTAGGACCGAGACTTCAAATATCACGGATGCCGAGCTTTTTTGTCCCATAAAATTTTGACTGATCCCAAGACGACATTTGTATAATAGTCAATTCCAGGGAGCTGAGACCAATTTGAGAAGCTATCCTGTATCAAGATGGGGCTACTGTAAGTTTGTTGCTACTTTGGTTCTTTCCAAGGGCAAAATAAGAAGAGAATTAATGAGTAAGCTCGCTGGGAACTCCATTTCCACGGGAGGAGGCTAAGAAGTACGCCAAGCATGTTAGAAGCCACGGGATAGATCAATTGATACATATATACAACGCCAATAAGGATAGAACGAACAGCAAGCTGTTATGGGGCGACGAAGTGGAGTACATGGTTGTGGAACTGGACGAGGACGGGAAACATGCCAAGCTTTCTCTTCGGCAGTCCGAGATTTTACAAGAGTTGTCACTAGATGAAGGTCTTTCTGAGCGCGAGAATGTGATTTTCCACCCAGAGTACGGCCGTTACATGCTTGAGGCTACCCCGGCAAAACCCTTCACGGGGGATTGCGCTGACCTAAACAAGGTGGAAGAAAACATGAAACGAAGGAGGCAGGTAGCTACAGAGCATATGAAGTCTAATGAATACCCTCTCACAATCACCAGTTACCCAATGCTGGGTGTGGGGCAGTACATTTCGCCATATTACCCAAGCACTGGTTGTGTGTCGCGGTCCTTTTTCCTGGCAGATGAAATTATCAACCCGCATGTGAGGTTCCCGACGCTGACCGCCAACATTCGCGAACGGAGAGGGTCCAAGGTTGCAATTAATGTGCCCATTTTCCAGGATACTAACAGTCCTAGCCCCTTTGTTGATGATACCATCCCCTATGACCGCGACATGTACCCTGAGGACGCCAATGCACGGGAGGGGAGTGCGCTGCCCGGTCATATTTACATGGACTCAATGGGGTTCGGCATGGGATGTTGCTGTCTGCAGATCACGTTCCAAGCAACGGACGTTGATCAGGCACGTAACGTTTATGACCAGCTGGCCCCGCTCACACCAATTTTACTTGCATTGACCGCTGCCGCGCCATGCTATAGAGGCTACTTGTCGGATCAAGATGCCAGGTGGAACGTTATTGCCGGTAGCGTCGATGATAGGACACCAGTTGAGCGGGGGTTGAAGAAGCCCACTCAGGAAGAGCTGGACCAGCTTGAAAACTCGGACTATGTTATCCCTAAATCTAGATACGACTCTATTGACTCGTACATTTCAAGAACTAACCGGACTTTAAATGATGGTGATAATGTTAAGCATTACAACGACTCGCATCTTGTCATCAACGAAAGTGTCAAGAAGAAGTTGTTGGATGCTGGGTTCGACGAGCTTCTGGCTGACCATTTCGCACACTTGTTTATCCGTGATCCCCTGGTTATTTTCTCAGAGAGGCTAAACCAAGACGACGAGGTTGATAATGACCATTTTGAGAATATCCAGAGCACTAATTGGCAAACCCTGAGGTTCAAGCCACCGCCACCCAGCAGTGGGCCTAACCAGTCAGTAGGGTGGAGAGTTGAGTTCAGGCCCATGGAAGTGCAAATCACTGACTTTGAGAACGCTGCTTTTGCAATTTTTATTGTACTGGTAACCCGAGTCATATTGAGTTATAACCTCAACTTTTACATCCCAATCTCCAAAGTCGACCATAACATGGAAGTGGCTCACCATCGCAATGCAGTGTCAAATTGCAAGTTCTGGTTCCGTACATGCATTTTCCAGGAACAACAGCAACAGCAACAAAAGGAGCAACAAAAGGAGCAACAAAAGAAGCAGCAAAAGGAGCAGCAAGATGGACCGGCACAGACTTCAGAAAACGACGAATCTCGCGGCTATTGTCAACTCTCAGTCAATGAGATCATTAACGGTACTCAAAGCACAGAATGCGGCCAAGAGTTTGTGGGTCTTATCCCCATGATCAAGAAATACCTACAGTCCATAAACATCAGCGTCGAATGTTTCTGGAAACTCGACAGGTACCTCCAGCTTATATCAAAAAGAGCTAGCGGCGAGCTGATTACTACTGCAGAGTATATCAGAAAGTTTGTGCGATCCCACCCGGATTACAAGCATGACTCAAAGTTGACGGAACAGATCAATGCGGATCTTATGAAACAGATTATTGGCATCTCGACTGGTGATATCAGTTGCCCAGAGCTTCTCGGGGATTTATAGAACTTTTGTATATTATCTTTGTCAGTTCATGGTTAGGCATATTCTTTCCTTATTGGGACTGAGAGGGCATCGAGTTTTTCCGGCCGATTGTTTGGTTAGTCACGTTTTAGCTACACGTCTTTTTTTTTATTTTTAATCTTTGAAGGCAGCCTGCAGCCGCAGCTGGGCCCTTAAACATAACAGTTATCAGTGAGCCACAGGGTGACACAAAGTGACACAACCCCTTTTGATCTCAACCTCAATTTTTATTTTCGTCTTTTGAACCCATTTTTAGACCATTGACACTCGCTTCGTTTTGAACCTTTGGGATTCTTCCTTGGGTACTGCATAAACCCCTGAGGGCATAAGAAATGTCCTCGACGGAAGATTCCGGGGACGCTATAACTCGGTCTGTTCTTGAGCGAAAACGCGGTCGAAAGGACAAAAAGACGTCAAGTAGTGTGAACAACAATACTGCTGGTGGTAGTAAAGCCGTTGCTGGTTTGGATGATGAGGACTACCTTGATAGAGAGCTTGAAAGTATAAAATTGCATGGATTTCAAAAGACTGGAGCGGGGAAAGTTAGATCTGGAGACGCGGCAAGGCCGAACACGGGGAAAGTCAAGTTACAAGATGCCAGTCCGCAGCTAAGTTACAAAAAGTGGCTACTTGGAGCTTTGGGAGTGAACGAACCATGGTATAAGGCTTTGGAATGTATTTTGATTGCGTGGCCATTAGCATTTATGCCGCTCGTGTCCGAGGTGGTTGTTTCTATGGTGGGCGTTGCAGCGAGCATGCTGGAAGTGCTGCTGCGTGCTGCACCGGTTTCTAAAACTGGTCGAGGTGACAGGACCAAGGCGTTTTGGACCAAGGCTCAGATACTGTATTTCTGTTTATTACCCATGCTGTCAAGCATGGTGAACGACGGCCGGCTGCTCACCCTCAACCTGATGCTCTGTGGCAATAGCTTGTTTTGGGGTATTACCGATGAGCGGGCGAGAGATCAAGCATTCACGAACGGCAGGGTCATTGACGCACTGGTGGCAAGCAACAATGAGGAGTTTACACAGTGCAGCCAGCTACATGGGTATTTTGTCACGGTCATTCAAAGGCTATCAGCCTCGTCGCTGTCGCCGCAAGAAGTTGTACTCTGTGCCACGATGCTGGTCAATCTGGCAGTATGCGACTCGGCTTTTCTGAAAGGGCTCGTGTTCTGCGTATTGGGTGGGTTTATTCCATTTCAGGCTGGTCTCACTCAGCAGCACAGGAGGTCGCTTATGGTTGGAGGTGAGTACACTGAGATTGGCTTTACCTCAGACTCAGAACCTGAGCATCGGCATGGTCAGAGCGGCATTTTAGCAACAAGCCGCCTAGTCAAATCTTGGCGGCACTTTACACAAAAGTTTGATTCCGAAAAGGTATTTTTGGTGAAATTTTACCTAGGGTACCCTGTTCTCTGTGTGGGGTCCTTTTTTGCTTATTTATTTATTATGGGAGGAACCCCATTATGGCACAAGTTTTTTGGCTTTATCGACTGGAACATTGTCCAGTACTGGCTCTTGGTCATGTCTTTTGTGCCCATTGTTTATTTTATGAGCACCAAGTTGGTGCCCATGGACGTCAACATTAGAAGAAAGCTCTGGCACGGGTTTGCAGTTGTTTTGCTCGGGATGCCTTGGTTTACGAAACTAAGTTATTGTCCCTCGATTCCTAGTCTCTCGAAGCAAGAAACATGGCAGCAGTCGCCGTCATCAGACGAGTTTCAAATGGCAGGGCTGACAGTTGCCTTACTATTGCTGCTTGTACTTGAAGTCGTCAGGATAATGAGGGTCCCTCCACTCTACGCCAGGCTCGACGTTGCATTGAAGCCATTCACCGACTCGAGGGATACTCAGGGCCCTATGATCATATCGCACATTTTTTTAATCCTGGGAGTGCTTCTTCCTTCTGTGATTGCAGGCACAATGTCACCTTTGGGGCTCGTGTGCTTGGGCTTTGGTGATGCGGCCGCCTCAGTGGTTGGCAGGAAGTTTGGGTACCACCGGTGGTTTGACCATAAGTCAATTGAAGGGACATTGGCTTTTATTGTTGCATGCATGTGCGGCTGGTCCGTGATGGAGCCTTTGTCAAGTATTAGTAGTGGTGGTACAAACGAAAAGAGAAACATGGAGGCTTTAAGGAGATTGGCGGTTTGCGTGTGTACAGGGTTGTTGGAGGCATCTAGTGATATGAATGATAACGTGGTGGTTCCTGTGTACATGCTAGCAGTAGACTTGGCCACCAAGAAGGTCCTTTGATTTTGTTCAAAGCTGGTGGTTATAGGAGGACTGGGGCTAGTCGAGTGAATCATGCTTTGTTTGATGAGTGCAAGGCTGTTGTTCGGTCGTTCTTTGCAAACTGGTAGGATCTTGATGGCCTGGTTCTCGTGTACATGCTAGTAGCAAATTGGCCCCGAGAAAGGTGTTCTAAGTTTTGTTTGTGGCCACAGACTGGAGCTATTGAAGAGGAGTTGGGTGAATGCAAGTCTGTTGTTTGCTCCTTTTGTATAGACTGGTAGAACTCGTCGTCCTGGAGCCAGAGATCAATGGATCTAATTTTAAGAGTAACGGGAGCAAAAAAACGTATATATATATATGTCGAGAAAAATCATACATTAGAGCTAAATGTACCCTAAAGTGTTAACAACAACTCAGGGTTCTCCAGTAGGTATCTCCACCGGGTGACTGCTCTAGTCATGGTAGCACCGTCGACAATGCGGTGGTCACCCGCCCATGATGTAACAAGTATGTTCGCCGGATAAATTTGGGTCAGGTCCGTAGTGTACCGTGGCAGGACACGGGCTCTGCCCACTGCAGCTATCCCTGCTTGACTGGGTACGATACAGGGTAGGAGCGTCCCTGTGTTAGCAATAGGTGAGACCCCGCCAATATTGGAAAGAGTGAATATACCGCCGGCAAGGTCGGCGCTGCTGAGTTTACTGCTGTTGGGGGCGGTGGTCGGGGCTAGAGCTCGGGATTGAAGCTCAGCAAGCCTGGCGTTAATTTGACGCACGTTAAGGTTGTTGACCCCGTGTATCACCGGTACAACAAGCCCCTGAGGGGTATCCACTGCCACGCCAATATTGTGCTCGTGGGTTCTCAATGTGAGTTTTTGTGGTGGCTGGGTTACTGAAGTCTCTGTATCAGTAGGCACCTGGGCAGTTAAGATAGGAAAATCAGCTAGGACCAGCGACAATGCCTTGATCATGAAGGGCATGTAGGTGAATTTTGGTGCAGTCGCTTCTTGCTTATTTACAGCTGATGACACAGATGCAACTTGGCTGGCGTTGAGACGAGCTTTGAGTCGATCCAGTGAGGTCATATCGATCTCTTCGGTGTATAAAAAATGCGGGATTCTGAGCGACGAGCTCATTGTTTTGAACATTTGCTTTTGGATTCCAGTCAAGGTTTGTACTTGTGTGTCGTGATCTGGGGCAGCTCTAGTACTGGCCCTGTCTTCGGCAAGATTGATGGTGTTCGCAGTGCCACCTGGGAATGTACCTTGTGGGAAATCCTTGAAGTTCAGCACATCTTCTTTCAACACGCGCCCATCTTTCCCGGAGCCATTGACTTTTGAAATATCAATATCCATTTCTTTGCAGAGTCTTCTGACCGCAGGCGTTGCCAGCTTAGGACCGGTTTCTTCTCCGCTAAAGTCATGTTCCATGGCAGATGTACTTTCCCCATTACCAAAGCTACCCGCACCAGTATTTGCCTCAACTCCTAGATCGCTAGTACTGTTATTTGGGACAGGACCATTTTCGTCATTACTGCGCAGCTGCCCAGAATAAGAATCATCCTCTTCCCCTTCAACGTCTATATCTAAAAGAGCATTCCCTACTTTAGCCATCTCGCCCACATCGTAGTAAATCTTTTTAACAACTCCATTGTACCTTGAAGTAATATCAACACTGGCTTTATCTGATTGCACCTCACAAATAGGGTCGAACTCTTCAACATGAGCATTCTCCTTAACGTACCACTGGATGATCTCGCACTCGGTGATCCCCTCGCCTATATCGGCTAGCTTGAATGGTCTCACTGGCGGGAATCTGATAACTCTAGCAGTATGGAAAAAACTTTTCCCTTTTGGAAACCAAATCGCCCTCGGTAACCGTCGTATGGACATGTTGAGTCAGTCTTGTCAGTCGCCTCCTGGTGAGTGATTCTATCTGCCTGGTCGTCGGTCTCGAAGTGAGTTATTGACAGTAAAAATAGCTTTTGAGAAACTCATGCCACGGGTGGGTCCTTGCTTTTGAAATGGTGTTGCGGGGGTGCCGCGTGCCGGTGACTGTGCGCGTGGCTCGGATGTAAATAGATCTAGATCAGAAATGCGGGGGCAGCCTAGCCTCAGCTTAGGAGATGCCGGGGTTAGTTCAGATCGCATCGGCAATAGGTGGAAAATGAAGATCGGCTAATATCCACGTGCTCAAACAATTAGATGCCGAGAGCGAATCCAAACATGGCCACAGCCCAAAGCATCTTTCCAGCTGAGGTCGCGGTCCTTTCAAAGGTCCAGTTTACTGGCAAAGAGTATCAGTGGGAAGATGTAACGTTCACCCTCATTCTGGCGGCTGTGACCGAAAACTATACAGTGCCCAGTGCCCACTACGATTTTTACTTCAGCAAGATTTGGGGCACCTGCTCGCTCCAAGATGACACTACACTTGTGACAAGTTAAAGGCTCCATAAAGGCATGATTTAGGCACCGTACCGGCTGAAGACTCTTCCTAGCTGAGCTCATCGTGGCCCCCGGCGCCCATGGTTTACATATGCATCGTGGAATTCTGGCTCAGTGACAAGGACAAACGGCTATGCAACGTCAATGGCATGGAGTCTCAAGACAATGTGATGGTATAATGGTGATGTCAAGCACTTTAGCTAGTAGTCACTGATTGAATGTTGGTTGAGGTATGATTCTGGTGATCAATGATAGAGGCATGAATACGTGCAAATGGGCAATAACCGTTCTTGAAACTCCATAATACGAAATCTGTTTCGGGTGCTGCATAAGCTCCAAGTCAGCAGTGCAACATCCAGAGGTTTCGTAGAATGGCATCACTTTGACACTTAGCTCAAAGAGTAAAAACCTGTTTCACGTTCCTCGGTGCTTTTATCGTCCGCTCAACGCGACCACCTCCTCCTGTGTCCTTGTGCACACTGAATTTACCTGGCTCTCCTCGTCACCCACCAAGCACAAATTAAGTCTGGTTCCACGAAGGCGCCCAGCCCTTCAGAATGTGCAGTTTCTACCCGGCTACCTTCAGCGGCAAGCATGTAGATAAAATTTGTTAGCCGATAAGAGATCCTCGAAGCACACCGCACGTGCCGTCGACTCCAGCCCTCGATAATCGGCGATCGGGCCCTATCATCACTTTTGACAACTAACTAAGTTTAGATGCTCAGTAGCCTACAGTTACTAGCTGAGAGTCTCAAGGCGTAATATTAGTCCGCTGGTTATCAATAAGACTTGAGACCCAACTACAACTGACAGCACGGTTTGTTCAGTTCTCATTCTGAACCCCTGAACGCAAGCATGTCGCTATCATTCTTTAAAGCCCCGCTGGATATAGAGATCCGACTTGATGGGGAAGACGCAAGACAGCATGTTGATATACGGAACGCTTCATCGTCCGGGGGGTCTTCGGGAGGAAGCGGGGCCGGTAGCACCAGTGGCGGTGGTAGCGGCGGTGGCGGTGGCAGTGGCAGCGGCACTGGAGGTGGGAGCAATGCCAGCAGTGCACTAAGCAATTCATCAAAAACACGAAGGGAGAGTTTACCGCTTTACGCAGATGGCGAATCGGTCAAAGGTGTAGTCACAATCCGACCCAGGGATGGCAAAAAGCTGGAGCATATGGGTATCAAGGTCCAGTTCATTGGTACGATAGAGCAGGCTGGGGACAGGGGCCACCACGATGATTTCTTGTCAATGGGCCAAGAACTTGCAGCGCCCGCCGAGCTGAGGCACCCTGAATCTTACAATTTCGAGTTCAAGAACGTTGAGAAACAGTATGAGAGTTACAATGGTATCAACGTGAGGCTCAGGTACTTTGTACGGGTCACTGTGTTCAGGCGCATGGCCGATGTGGTACGTGAGAAGGACTTGTGGGTATACAGCTACCGGATGCCTCCGGACGGGGTGAGCTCGATTAAGATGGATGTTGGAATAGAGGATTGTCTGCACATTGAGTTTGAGTATTCCAAGTCAAGATATCATCTCAAGGATGTAATTGTAGGTCGCATTTACTTTTTGTTGGTCAGGCTGAAAATCAAGCATATGGAGTTGTCAATTATCAGGAGAGAGACTGTTGGTGCGCCGCCTAACCAGTATAACGAGTCAGATACACTTGTTAGGTTTGAAATTATGGATGGAGCCCCGGTCAGAGGGGAGACTATACCTATTCGGTTGTTCTTGGGAGGGTTTGACCTGACCCCAACGTTCAGAGAGGTGAACAAAAAGTTCTCGACACGAACCTTTTTGTCTTTGGTCCTTATTGACGAAGACTCGAGAAGATACTTCAAACAGTCCGAGATCATTCTATATCGAAGCAAGGATGACTTGCCTTAGTTTAGTTTGAGAAAAATAAAATGAATAATTTAATAAAAATAATTTAAGAATAAATAATCATGCAGAGACTATAGTTTGCTCTTTGAGCGGCTCCTGGGATTTCTCTGGCTTTCGCTTTGCATTCATATGAGCCTTCATGTGCTTGTTCAGGTTAGAGCTTTCCGAAAACCGTTTCCCACACCCGGGGAACTTGCACACCAGTGGCTTCTCACCGGTATGGATCCGCAAATGAACAGATAGAGCAGTGCTAGCGGCAAACCCCTTGCCGCATATTTTGCACTCAAAGGGTTTCTCTCCGGAATGTGTCCTCAAGTGTTGCTCCAATGACCCCTGTTCGCCAAACTTGCTGCCGCAAATCTCGCACACAAAGGGCTTGTACCGGGTATGCACCTGCAAATGGCGCAGAATCTTCTGGCGCTGCTTGAACGGTTTATTCTCCGTGCACCGCGAGCACCCGTCCCAGTCACACCGGTATTCCTTCTTCCGGGAACCCAAGTGACAAGAAATAAGATGTTCGCTTAGATCCAGAGCTGAGTCGAAGGTTTGGCCGCAGACCTTGCCATTGACAGTCCACTTGCAAAGGTGTTCGCATCCATCGCAGTCCACAACCCCTTTGCTACAGCACGGCTCTCCTTCCTTTTCAGCTTCTTCTTCTGAAGCAGCCTTAGCAGGGATAGCAGGGTGTACATGAATGTGCGGGTGCGCATGTTCATCCTGGTAGGGAGACTCGCAGCAACCGTCAAATGGTAGCATGAAACCTGTTCCCTTAGTAGCAGAAACAGCTCCTACACCTCCACGCCTTTGGTCCTGCACATTGAGTTGGTGATGGTGGTGATGATGATGTTGATGATGATGATGATGATGAGCATACCCATCACTAGCACCAAAATGAAATGATGAAGCTGAAGAGGATCGTGTCATGGGCGACTCATCCTCCTGGCTGGTTAGCGTACGAGTATCAGTATCCTCACTGTCGCTGTTACCATTGAAATCTATTGTATCCTGATGCTTGTTTGATAATAATACCTGGGGCTGAAGTGGAACCAGCGGCTGCAAGGGCTGTGCCTGGGTAATGATGCTAGGTTGCATGTTGATGACATGGTGGTGGTCTGACTTCACATGCTCCAAAAGCGCCTCTGAGCTCAGCGTCTCGTAGAAACAGCTCGAGTCAGCGCAATGCAATAGTGTAGGAGGAGCTGACAATATCGGGTTACCTGAATTCTCCACCTTGGTTTCACTACCAATCTTCCCTAGCCCTTGCTCATGCTTGATTCCATGCTGATGCTCAGTCAAATGGTTATCGAAAAGACTGTTATCCATGGTGGTGAAGAAACAATCTTTCCAGTGGCATTGCAGCTGGTTGACCACATTAAGTTGACTAGCTTCAGCTTGCTCTTCTTTCTTCAGAGGAATGTCACTGGTGGTCAAACAGTTATCATGCGGCAACCCCACATTAGAGTGATCAGTCTTGACATGGCTCAAAAAATCATCAATCATTTTTAAGCTCTGCTTGCAAGAATCCCACTCACACTGGCCGCCATTCAACGGGTCGCTGTAATGCAAATCTCTCATGTGAGCCTCGAAATCGTACTCGTTCTGGAATGCAACAGGGTCAGTATGGCTACCCCAGTGGCAGTAAAGCATTTGTTGCTTCTTCCTGGGAGGTTCAAACCCATTGTACTGAGGTGTAGTTGTGCTACTTTTCACGTTCCTGTAAGTAGGATCAGCGGTGCTTGCTGCCTGGGGGCTGCCGAAAGAGCTCAAACCTGCTGAACTACTCCCAACGTTTGTGTGAGGGTTGCCGGCGGCCCCATCTATATCCTCAGCATCCTCCAACGTCAGCTTGCTATCAAAAGTACGCTTCAACTCATTATCGCATACCCCACACCACTGCTCTCCACTGGTTTCACAAGACGATCCGCCGTCGCAACAGAGCAAACAGTCTCCAGACGTGGTGGGATTCTCCTCGGGACATGGCGAGCATGCTACCGAGTTGCACGCAGTACCTGTCGACCCGTTCTGGCAGTCCTGACAGAACCCACACTCTAGCGCACTGTCGTTGACGTCCTCAAAATAGCAGCACGCATTCCGCTTCATTTTGAAGATTTCCAAAGTTTAATGGTCTCTTGGTGTGGTCTCTTCTATCTTGAAGTCCGACAAGTAAAAAGAAGCAATCAGAGCAACAAGAGAAACTCCCACCTTCGCCTAGTCAAGCGATGACCCAAATTGACTTGAACCTTCAGAGCTCCACCGTGAAAGCCAGCAGTTTATACAGGTTTCAATCCTTCCGCTTTTGATCCTATCGCCTAGACTGTTACTAGACTCTTGCTCTCCTTCGAACCAGCTCAGTATAAAGATTCCTTATCTTCTAACAAAAGCTTGACAATGTTAACAGTCAGAGAGCTAGTAAATCAAGTGAGTAAGTGTGTAAGTGACAAATTTTTGAGCCCTGAACACTCTAGTCTAGTTTCTATTATGCAAACCGAGTCCTGCACACACACTCTGGCAAACTGTCCCTGAAATTATCGCCTATGAAACAGCTGCAAACCTGCAAAATTTACTTCCATACACAAAATGTCCCTGTCACACACCAATTTACACAAAAGAGCACTGTGAAAGAGCTCGAGCTCGGCTAACAGCTGCTACGCAGATAAAAAAAAAAATTACTAGGCGGAAGATTACGTACTTTAGCCGGCGATGGCTGCACAGATAATCATCCCACGTTGTGTCTGCGTCCACCTTGGCGGTCACAGATGGAAATATTTATTTAGTAAAAGTTTACCGCCTGCATTTCTCTTCAGACATGTGAATAACAGCAGAACTCATTATCTAATCTCGGCTTCGGGAGGTTGGCCGTAACCGGCGGAGCATGCGAGCATGCGAGCATGAACCTGTTTTCCACAGGATTGCCCTGATAAACAAGCCAGGTCGGGTCAAATTTAGTGAGGCAGATTGTCTAAATTCAAACAGTGATATTACATTACTCATACTATGAAACAAAAAGCAAAGCGTCCTTGTCTTTACAAAGGATCAAAGCGGTGAGGGAGATGCGTTTCCTCCAAAAGTCGGTAATACTCCTGGTTGAACGCGTAAACCTCATCATCGGTCATCTTGGGCCCGCCGTCCTTGATATTGAGATTGCTGAGCATGGCCATTTCCTTAACGTGCAAGTCTGTAAGCACTTCAGTACGGTTGTACTCCTTCCAGATAGTTTCGTCGTTGCAGGCTCCATACATGGTGATCTCGCCTTGCCTATCAAAGATACGGCCCTTGTTGTTATACTTGGCGCATTTGTCCCTGGGGACCCACAACCTCAGGTTGTGGTTGAACTCCCATGACTTGAACTTGTCGCTACGGAAGTTCTTGTACTCCTTGGCAAGCACCAGCTCGTAATTGTTGGGGATATACACTGGTACTCCCTCGTAAAGTGTCTTGCGCATTGGCGACAATCTGCCCACAGGGTAAGTATGAGCGTTCTTGCATTGAACTTGGTTTAGACCCCTGTCAGTAACAGCTAGACCGGTAATATCGATATAGATTCCAGACCTTATATCAATAAACCGAGCATCAATCAAGTTACGGTTGTTACCACGCTTCCTCTCCACGTACCAAGGCCCAATGTCAATAATATATCTGCCAGTGCCCTCTGCCGGGTCCTCAACTACTACGGTACCATTGTAGACGCGGCCAAACCTATCAAGCTCCGCAATGGGCATCTGCACGTCATTGTCCGAGTCCCACGGCATGGCAATACCGTTCCAGAACCAGCCCAGAAGAGAGCCATGGGCAATGAAGGTCATGATCCCCTCTTGCTCGGCGAACCGCGACCATGTGCGGATCAAATGGTGCATAGAGGCCTCGTGGTCCCTACCATGTCTAACCAAGTTGAAAAATCTCCAGTCGTAATGAGTCCCAAGTCCATAAGGGTCCTGAGCGAGCCAAACCTCAGAGAAATGCTTATCACTTCTATTCACATGCTGCCTGGCGAGCTTGACGGTCCTCGCGTGCGTCAGAGCCTCCTCAGTGGCGTCCTTGCCCGGGTTCTGTAGAGCGTTCAGGTCGAGCCTGAATAGATTAGCGTCCATGGGAACAGTGACTCGGTCGGCCATGTTGGAAGCAAGCATCTTGTCACTTAATGGCGGCAGCTCGTCATAAAGCCATGACAAACTGTTCGTTTCGCCCTCGCCGGCTTGGCCGGCCGCTTCCAAAAGTTGGCTCTTTCTGGAGGCAACTTCCAACTCTATTCTCTTTCTTCGACCCTCGTCCTTTCTAGCAAGCTCCTCCTTGGTCAAAAGCTCGTCTCCATATGGCCTGTGGTTGTTATTGTTTACACCCTGGACCGTGAAAGTCTCTCTTGCCTCGCCCAGCATAATGACCTTGTCGGGAGCTGGGAAAATTTGGTCAAGGTACAACTTACCAAGCATTCTATGCTCAGTTTCCGACGCAAACTTGCGGTGAGGGAACTTATAGCTCTCAATGGGCTTGTTCCACTTGGAAAAGGGCCAAATGGACTCATTCCTGAAATTGTAAACGTCCTCCAAATCAACCCAGTCCCTCCATCTAAATATCCGCTCGGTGTTTTCCGGGTCCATTAGCTTTCTGATTGGCTCCGCCGGGTCGAAATCGTCCCGGTAGTACTTGTGCGAGGTGCTGCCGATATCAACACCGTTATCTTTTTGGTCCTGATCCTGAGGGACCGTCGCCGATATGCCAGTAACGTGCGTGTGTCCAGTTTTCGTGGGGACCATGCCATTATGATTCCTATTGTCGTTATTGGTATTGGTATTACCCAAAGCTGGTGGAGCTGCGGCAGGGCCTTTCTTGCCTCCAGACAAAAGGTCTTGGTTGATAGATGCCGTCAGTGACCCCGGAATCGCATTACCGAAAAGATAAAACGAACCCAGCAGAAGAAAATATGCAAATGAGATGAACATGAGGATTCTTCCAACGACAGTGTGGCGCATCAACCGTATTGGACGTGCCACGTACGGGCGTAGCACTGCTGCACCCGGGCCAACCGCTCCTGCCACGTAGCGAGAAACATTATTGAATGCAAATGCTGTAGATGATGCTGATGCTGATGATGATGATGATGATGACGATGATGATGCTGATAATGGAACTTCCCTTGTAGGCAATGCCATTTTTTCGATATCTTGTGGAACCGGTGACGACCGTGGCGATGAAGATTCTGATGCCAACGAGCTGTGTGTATCCTTTTCACTCGGTTGATAGTTTCCTGGACCTGACATTCTTTTTTTTTTCCTTCTTTCCTGTTCCTCTTGCTCAAGTACGAGTTGAAGTCAAGAAAACAGAAAGGGGACCGCAAAAGTTAAAGAAATACCTTCCCTTGCCCGACACAAGCCCTAGATCTAGATTTGACCGGTGTCAGCCGTTAAATAGCCTTTGAGCCAAGCTAGAACAGGAGAGAGAGAAAACCTTAACCCTAATTTCCAACCTGGAGATAAACCAAGATGGAAGGAGTGTCCGGGCTGTTTTCAAAAATAGATCATGCACCTTCAACACGACGCCAAGAGTAGTCGATACGTCCCTTCTGAAGGCCGGAGAAAAAAAGCTGGTACTATTTGCGTCCTGTTGTACGTCCAAATCACAGTCAATGATCAAAAGCCTTTGGAAAAGTACCGTTCTGTATGCAAAAGAGCTGAAATGCGTGTTAGTACTTCCTCGAGTTGTATAAATAGTCCCTTGGAAGACCTTGTCCCATGCGGTCGGTGAGGTGTCCCTTCTACCCGTTCTGAGCACTCGGCCAAGTATTTGATCAGAGTTTAGAAAGCAGCGTAGCAGACTGTAGAGAACGCCCCTGAGCACGGAGTCACAAAGTTTACCAATTTCGCACTGTAACAAAAACCCACCAAAGACGGAATTAAAGCTTACCTGTCCTGAAAAGTCCAAAACCAAATCCACTGAGCCTCCCACAAACGATATTCAAGAAAATGCAAAGTCTCACTTTTCGCTAGAGCCCAGTCAACGTGACGAAAAAAAAAATAGCGAAAGTGCCTTTTTTCTTCTACCTTCTCGGCGCCCCCACAAAAAAGCTTACGCTGGAAGCTTAATTAATTTCCCTTGAGCCCCCTAGCAAAAACGAGTGTGTTGTAACGCGTAAAAAGGTTTGAAAAATTCGGACAAAACAGACCCAAGGCAGACAGCTCCTCTCTATATATGAAGCTGTCGACCGTTGCTTGCCCAAAAAACCTCGAAGGCTACCAGAGAGAACGAAAAATGTAAGGGTGAGACGCAAAAGGAGTCTTGGCAGTCTTTTCAAAGCGTGCTCGCTTTGGGCTCAGGTGAGTGAGTGGTGGGCGATGGACGAAAAGAGGTCTCGATACTGTTACTATTACCTACTAGGGCCCAAGTTACAGCGGTTGATAGCAGCCACTGGACGGAGGAAAAAAGCATGAAGGGTCTGCTGCTGCTCCTCAAAAGCGCTGCCCCGCTACTGCTGCACTGAGACTTGTGCAGACGACAAATTGCAGGCAAAAAGCAAAACACAGCAAAGACTGCCTATCAAGTGGCGACGGGGCCTCGGGGGCAGGCTGCTTCCCAATCTTCGAAATTTGGTACGTTAGCGACGAACTTAGTACACAGAACTATACGAGGTTATGCAAGTGCGGCGCGTTGCTTCTGATCCTTTGGGCCCTGTTTCAACACCAGCTGCACCTTTGGCGAGGAGATGGAAGAAAAGGAGGCTGGCGCTAATTTGCCAAGCGATATGAGCACTTTCTTTGGTCATCTGCACGCAAAACCGGCTGCGGTCTGATTGCGGTCTGATTGCGGACAGCCTGCCGACACATACCTTTTCGAGATCGGAAGTAACGCGCGGGGAGATACCGGGAGCCTCAATGGCAGGCCATCATGACTATAGGCTTGGCTTGATAGGGCGCAGTCCGCCGGGAGTCGTTTTTTTTTTTTTGTGCCTCTTTTGCCCTTTTTGCCGATTCCCCCTCGTTACCGATTGCGACCCCTTTAGGTCCGCTGCGCGACGGATGCACCATCACTTTTTTTTTCTTGCCCTTTTTAATACGGCAACGACTATACGGGCCGCACTCGCTCGTTGAGATCTTCTGTCAGATCTGAGTTTAATAATGACGATGCATGATGGACCCACCGGGCCCCGGTCAATCCGAGGATAAGCTGTCACAGATCTTCTTCGCTGGGAAGGGCTTGGTTCGTTTGGGGGGTTGAATTTGGAGCGGTCCACCGACATGAGCCAGATCTGCCTTAATTTGTTGTCTTATTGCAAATGAGGACAAAGGTACGCCAGAGATCAATGGCTTATGAATGTACTAACGGCCCCAGAGTGTTTTCTTCTTGGGCGATAGAGCGACTATCTCCGCAACGCTGCTCTCAGTTAGTCGCAAGTTGAACTGTGCCTGAGCCCTTGGACGCTTTCTTCAGTTGGCACTGCGATGGGCTACCGAGATGGCTCTCGGAAGGGTCGGATTTTTTTCGGAAGGGTAGGGATTGCGGTCCCGACCGCGTGTCCTTTGTCCTCCCCTCTCCGTTTGCTGATCTTGTTGCTCCCTCCAGCAGCAGGCAGTCGTTCAAGCCTCTTTTTTCTCTGCCTATTTTCTTTTTTGTTATTTCTTCTGCTTCACACGCTGAAATGAAGATTACCCTTAGCGCACAGTGGTGCTCTTTCCAGTGTGCTCTTTCCAGTGTGCTCTTTCAGCCCGTTGTTAGAGCTGCACTTAAGGGCCGTCTCGTATTTGCTTTTCAACTCGTGACTTTTACATTACTAGTCCAAAACAGTTCAACTCTGACTTATCAACGCACTTTCTTATGGAGTTCCAAACGTTGCGGCGAAGAGTCTGGTCAACGCTGGGACCCAAATAGGAAGCAAGACGGCGACAAGGAAATAGAAAAAACAAAAGTGGTTATTGCATATTTTGCCCACATGCAGGAAGCGTGTAAGGCTGCGAGCAAGGATTTGAGCGGATTCGCCCTCCGCTAGCTGTTACCAGGGCTCTCGGCTATGTCTTCTAACGTTACTCTCTCTTTAGATTCATTGGGGATATCAGTTGGACAAACAAACTGTTCTAGAACTTGAAACCCGTTGCTCCCTGTGGATCTTTTACTAATTGCCCCCTGCAAAAGAGCAGAAGAAAGTCGCAAAGGGGCTATTCATGTCATGAGGCGCAATAGGTATTGTGTCTACATATTTGTTCGTTATCACAGCATACAGTCTGAGGTATGAGATTCATGAATTATGATCTGTGGGCCCTACCCCGGGGACCTGATTCAGTGATTTGACAACTTAGAGCTGCAATTCTGAGAATGTTCAAGACGAATCCAACAAGCAGGGCTCAGATTCCTGCCCTCGCAGTTGATTGGGGACAAAAAGAGCCTTGCAATTTTGCAACGGCGTTGCGGGACTTTGAGAATTCACTGATAACGAAAAAGCCGCGCGCCGACCACAGGATTTAAGGTTGGATTGCGCGCATAACTCGCTTATTAGTTCGAGATTAGCTCGAGATTAGCTCGAGATTAGCTCGGTTCCAGCGCGTTTATGTTGGACTCAACGGGCAAAGGACAAATAAGGCTCCTAAAAACTCATAATACAAACACGACAAAACGCGCGTGCAGCTAGATCTCGAACAAATGCCTATCAGTCGATCATCCGACTCCATGCAGAGGAGGAAAGGAGGCTTAGCTGCTACAATTTCCTGGAGTTTGGAATGGGAGTACTTAATCTGTGCTTAATGAGTGACTTGGCCGGAGCCTCGACACCCCGATCGGGAACGGCTCTCTGGTCAGCTCCGACGCCATAATGCTACACTTAACTTAGACTTTGATCATGGAACCCATGGGTCCTGGTCAATTGGGCCCCAATGCCCACCCATGAAATGGCGCTGTCAGCTGAGCTGATAAGGACCGTTTTGGTAACATGAACTGGCAAATGTGCATAATAGGCACCTGGGAGCTGAGCCAAATCAAGTTCACGCGATCGTTTGTACGGGCCGTAGATCTACAACGACGGGGTCCGACGTTTTGAGGGCCGCTCGCGTCGAAGAGGCTCCGCTTTGTAGATATCAGTAACGGATAAGCGTTCACACAGTCTCTTTATAGTTCGCCCCTAGGACTGCTCTCGAATCAACGCATAGACAGTCTAGCAGTAATCTCAAATGAGTCGAACCAGCTCAGTAATGCCTGACATTTGAGACCTGACCTGAATCTTTCAAGATCAACTTTTTGTCTCTCGTGCAACTATAGACCCGCGACTTCACTGATCCAGGTTTGATCTATGGCAGATGACGCGTCAAACTTTGATCTCTGAGTAGTGTGGCAGTGTCCGCTGGTTTCAAACTAGTTTCCTCTGGCAATGACTTCTCAAGCAGCCGTTGGAGATCATCCGGCAGTTGGCTAAATTTTGCTGAGGTCAGCTGACTGCTGACTCAGTGCTCACGGAGGGGCCCAAAGTTTCAGCACAGTTCTCTGGTTAGCTCTGAACTATACAGAGACCGATGCCCCGATCCGAAACACGTGTACTGGTGTTACTTTCAGACAGCCAACGTTACTAGCAATGAAAGTTCTTGAGTAAGAACGCTCTTTACGTCAGCTACCGTCAAAACGGCTTTGAACTACTGGCGGGGCATAACGTCAAACTCTCCAACGGTCGCTTCTATTATCATCAGCACGTACTATATACAACCAAAGTGATCCGAGGGGAATTTCGAGGAATTTCGAGATGACGAACGCGGCAAAGACTATATGTGTATTCTGTGGGTCCAGCGGCGGCAAGAACCCCAAGTATGTCCAAGATGCCCAGGCATTGGGAGACCTATTTGTCAAGGAGAATTGGGGGCTGGTATACGGAGGAGGCACCTCCGGGATCATGGGCTCGATAGCTCATGAGATGGCAACGCAGGGCGGCCACGTACATGGAGTGATCCCGCAAGCACTAATAGACAGAGAGCAAGGAGGTACGCCGCCAGACGAGTCGAGTTACGGGAGGACCACTGTTGTTCAGGATATGCATACCAGGAAAAGGCTCATGGGTAAGCAAGCCGACGCCTTTGTTGCCCTCCCAGGGGGTTATGGTACAATTGAAGAGCTTTTTGAAGTGGTTACATGGAACCAGCTAGGCATTCACTCAAGGCCCGTGGTGGTGCTCAACACCCTTGGGTTTTTCAATGGGCTCATGGCATGGGTTGATTCGGCAGTAGAGGCTGGGTTCATTGCGCCTCAGCAAAGAGATATAATTGTCTCTGTGGATACCCCAGAGGAAATTGTCACTGCTATTAAAGATTATAAGGTGTCTTCCGGTAGATACAACCTGGATTGGACTTCTCAGGGTCCTAGTAATACTCCTGATAGAGATGGTACTCCTAGTACGTAAGTCATGTAAATATCAATGGTTCGCTCTAGATGCGCGGAGTCAGTTATGCTCTCTAAAGGGCTCATACCAGCGAATTGTGCCTTTGTTTGTCTCAAAAAACGGTTCTCCCAGTCCTGTCATGCTGATTTCAAAGGCTTGATCTGCCTCGAGATCCCACCATCAGGATGGCATCAAGTTGCAGCGCGCAAGGTTGAGGGGTGAAACCGATCATCACTAAAGTTCCATTAAAGTTCCATAACCATCTTTTATGACATAACACCTGTACGTTTCGTGGAGTTTTCAACATTTGTAACAGTAACGCTACTGCCATCTTCCTGACAATTTCAGCTCGTTTTGCCACGCTTTCATCTCAACTACTTTCTGGATTTCTAGCAGTTGCAATAGCAAAGACAGGAGAGGTCTAATACTACAAAAGTGGAGGAGAAAAAGCTAGGGGCCCACACGTAATAAAATGAAGGTCACACTGAAGGATTTCAAGCAGAACAAGTGGGATCTCGAGATAGACCCCTCTGTAACTGTAAGTGATGCCAGCCAGTATTTGCCTTCATTGCATCTGTTCTAACCCTCGTTTCAGGTTCTGGATCTCAAGAAGAAAAACGCAGAGGAAAAGGGGTTTGATCCCAGTTTACAGAAGCTGATTTTTTCAGGTAAAGTGCTCCAGGATGATAAAGCTATAGAGTTCTACAAGATCAAGGAGGGCGATTTTATAATCTGCATGGTCAGCAAGCCTAAGCCTGGAGCTACTGGTTCATCCTCAGCAACTGCTAGCCAGAGCAACAGCCCTGCTCCAGCTGCTCCAGCTGCTGCTGTGGCTCCAGCCTCTTCGGCTACATCAACTCCAGTCTCAACTACGCCAGCTGCTCCAGCTGCTATAACCCCAGGTGCTCCAGCCGCCGCAGCCCCAGAAACCACAACTGGAGATGCTACTCCAGGGTCAGGATTCAACAACCCATCTGCATTCACCATGGGGTCAGCACGCGACACTGCCGTTAACAACATGGTTGAGATGGGATACGAGAGAAGTCAGGTTGAGGCTGCCATGCGAGCTGCTTTCAACAACCCTGACCGTGCTGTAGAGTATCTGCTCACTGGTATCCCAGAGCATTTGCAGCCACGAACTCAGCCTCAACAGTCTGACGAGCAAGGTGAAGAAGAGCCTGTAGCAGGAGAAGACGCCACGGCCACTGATGCTCCAACGAGAGGCACCAGCACCAACGACGAAGAGGTCGATCTTTTTGCAGTGGCCAACCGACAGCCTGGGTCAAGAGGAGGCGCAGGCGCAGGTGCAAGAGCCGGGCTAGGCGGTGCCGGGGGGCTGGGAGGTCTTGAAGCTGGGGACGTGGAAGAGGAGATTGGCGATGAGGATTATGACGACGATGCTCTAGGATTACTTAGAGAGTCCCCGCAGTTTAGGGAAATCCAACAGATTATCCGCCAACAACCACAAATGATCGAACCTATATTACAACAGATTGCAGCCAACAACCCAATGATTGGAGAACTCATTGCTCAAAATCCAGAGGCTTTTATCAGGCTTCTGCGTGATGGCGACTCATCAGCTTTGTCAGATGCCGGGATCAGGCTAGAGCCTAGCGGAGCTGAGGGCGAAGCTGGTGCAGGTCTGGGCGAAGCAGGTCAAGGCGGTGAGGGCGGAATGACCATCGAGGTCACTGCAGAAGAAAACGAGGCTATTGAGCGTTTGTGCGCTTTAGGGTTCGATAGATCACTGGCTATTCAAGCTTACTTTGCATGTGACAAGAACGAGGAAGTGGCTGCTAACTTCTTGTTTGAGAACGGCATGGACAGCTAGTGCTTTGGTTATGCAAAATTGTAAGATAATAAAAGTGTCTCTAGTATTTGCTAAACTCTGTTGCGTCGGGTTCAACGCCGCTGGGTAGTTTTGGGTTACCCGGCCTGAACGTTAGCACTGTAAGTAAACCTGCGCTCTTAGCAGCTTGAACTTCCAGGATGTTGTCAGTGAAAAATGTAACATCTCCTGGAGATACTCCAATGTCCCTGGTAATTATTTCGTAAGATTGAGCCTCGGTCTTGGGACCAGCATTTTTGGTATCGTAGTATCCGCTCAGGTATGGGGTCAAATCAATTCCTTCTGATGCCTTGCTATCATCCGAGCTTGAGTGGGCAAATAGTAGTTTTTGAGCTGGCACTGAGCCCGAAGAATATATGTACACCTTGTTGGAAGATTCTTGCTGTCTCTTGATCATATCAACCGCGTCCTTGTACAACGGAGCTTTGAGCTCGCCAGTTTCGTACCCGCGTTTCCACAGGTATCCTTGCAATGCTTTGAGGTAAGGGGCTTTCACGTCCTTGGCAGTGAGATCCTCAATATGCGATAGAACATCGTCACTAGATTGAGTGTACTCCTTGGGGAAGTCTTGTATATATTGAGCCAGCTGCTGCTGATCTGGGGATTGCGTTTCCGTTTGAGTCTCTGATACTGGGAAGTTCAGTTGCGGGATCAAGTCTCTTGATGCCTTCAATGCGTATGGGAACAAGCAATCCTTGACGAAGGATATGGGACACACTGTCCCTTCAATGTCGAGTAAGTAGACCATACTCCAGGAGTTTGTCAGACTTTTGCCCGCGGTGAAATGGAGAATAAGATAACGGTACTGAAAATCTCACTTCGTGCAAATGAAATTTCAAACGTACATAGCTTAGTACGGTTCACGTGAGCTCAGAAAAAAAGTGCGCGCGCAGATCTTAATTAAATTCTTGTATTGTCACGTGCTTGAGTGAGATCTCGCCGGCCAAGCCTGATCTGCTTGGCTGACGACGAGATCTTCACTGGTTAGTGAATGACCCTCGCTCTGACTGGATCTTGATGTATGACGCGCTACAGTAAACCGTCTGTTAGGCTTAGCGAGCCCAGGTAGTGAAAACATCAAGCCTTGGCCGTTGGTGCCACAGGCAGAACTTTGGAGGAGGCTGCTAACAGATGTCAATGCTAGAAATGGCTTTACACATCACAAGGCTGCAAAATCTTTATGGACGGTAGTCAGCTGGGTTCTTGCTAACATACTAGGGCGGCGTGAGATCCGCGTTCTACGAACAAGTGAGCGTCTGGACCGCTTCGTCGAAAGATATTCTTCATAGCATTGACTTGATTACCTACGAGATAGGAGCCAATCTCTTGCGGAATCCAAAAGTCGCTACACTACAATTGGCTGGAATCTCTAGATACAGTGACAGTAGTTCAGCGAAAGAGCAATGCTTTGAACCGAACCCGAAGTTTGTCAAGATAAGCACTCCTGGACCTAATTCTCTTTCGTCAAGAAGCAATTGCTCCGTGGCCAGTAGTCAATCGAGCTGCTGCTACCTTCTTATAATGCCTGAAGAAACATATTATAGCAATGTCGGCTTAGCCCCACTGACTGCCTAATTATCATCAGCGCTGCCCCAGTGGGTCCCGCGGAGGACACATATGAGATTTTTTCACTTCTTTTCTGTAATAACTTTTCGGCACTGTTCGTATCTATCTTGCACTTATCGCAATGAACTAACTCTTAAAGCAACGCTGCTGTGCCATAATGCCTATTGCAAAAAAAAAAAAAAAAAAAAAAAAAAAAACTTCCAAAGCTCAAGGGCAAAAAACAAGTTACAAGCCCGACGGGCCCAGGTCCCCCTAAGGGCAGGCCCCAGCGAGGTCTCCAGGCCCGGTCCCAAATAATGCCCCCATTTATATCACCCTTCGCGGGGAACCCGGTGCCGCCTCGGGACAAAGGCCAACCCGGCGGGGTCGGGCACCCGCACGCCGCAAGGCATGTCCATTCACCAAAATTTTTTTTCTTT
>JAKTSO010000109.1:0-29991 GCA_030580275.1 Groenewaldozyma sp. yHMH443
ACTTGATCGGCACTCTTCTCGGCTCCAAAGCATCATAGCGCTATAGCTAACGTTACGTACGTACGTTACTTAAGGGGCCTGCAGCATGGTGTCAGGACAAATCAGTTTTGGAAGCGCTTTGACATCTACTATTCACGTGAGACCTGGTCCCAAAAGCTCCAATCAAAGTACTATCTCACCGGATAGCTAGCTCACTGCCATGCACTCACGCGTGCTCTGAGCCATTGTGGAAGTCAAGCTGCGCTTATCTGCTAGCAGATTTATGACCACTATGACTACGAGGCTAGCGGCCAAATCTGCTCCGCGCATTGCTGTTCTCGACAGCCTTTTTCAGGACTACCGCCGTTCGCAGAAGTTAGGTACTAAAAACTGGCTAAATGGCGTCAAAACTCCATATATCACGGATGCTACAAGGTATGTGGCAAGCCCTGCTGAAATCCGGGGAGTTTATCAACCTTTTGTGCATCTTACATATGGTCTTAAAATGAACTATCGAAAGTTGGAGCTACTGAAGTCTGAGCACATGAGAGTAGTTTTCTATCCCCCGTGGCATCTAATGGGGATAGGGAGGAAGTCGCGGCTAGCAGTAGTCGTTTCCTTTTTGCTGGGTAAGGAGTTTAATGGGAACACCGCAGATTTGTTGGGGGCCAAAAGCTCAAGGAACCCGCGCAAATACAGTTACTGGCGAAACTACATGGTTCGTATACTCAAGAAATCTCTTTTCTCTTCAGTGCAAAGGGCGGGCGTCGAGTTGAATGGTACTTTCATGATAGTCATCGACAAGTTTCCGGAGGACCTGAGTGACCTACAAGAGGCAACCGATCTCTTAGTACAGCGAGCGGTTCAGGCCAGCGCATCGTTAGATTCAGACACTGAACTGAAAGCGCGGTTTTATTCCAAAATGCTCAAGGAAAGGCCCTGGGTCATAACGGAACTGAGACGATCATATATGCCCTTTCATAGCGAGCTTTTCAAGAAGCCGGGCTACAATGATGCCCAAGCTGGAGGATCCGTCTCGAAGGACCAAGATCCATCGACTGACTGATATCTGAGCGAGTGCAGCCAGATCCTTAGGTCGTCCACGGGAGGATCCAGAAAAAGATCACCCTCACATACCTGACATTTCCCGCAAGTCAAAGCTTGTCTTTGATTTTTCGACACTGCCCGCAGGCTAGTCAATGACTCCTCCAGCTTTTCTGGCGCCTTGGATCCATGTTCGGCTGCCACTTTGGAGAATCGAACAAAGCTTTGATCGTTGTAAAGCTTGTCATTGCTGATAGGGTGGCCCAGTAGGGCCAGATGCTTCCGAATTTGGTGTGTGCGCCCTGTTTTCGGCCGGCCTATGTTTTGTTAGCTTCAGCCAGAGGTTCAGGCTGGCGATGCACTTACATCGGACAATTGACTCGGTTCCATTGGAGGACACCAGACTAAACTCCGTCAGACTAGGCTTTCTAGTATCAATTGAGCGAAGAATGAGCTCTAGTGGGAGGTTGACATTTAAGTCAAAGATCTCAGCGCTGCATTCGACTGGGCCGCTGGGGAATACACCTTTAACTCTGGCTAGGTATTCTTTTCTAACGAAATGATCTCGCAGCAACTCCATGTACTTGTTGGCCGCTCTGGGCGTTTTGGCAAATATCAGCAAGCCGGATGTTAGCTTGTCAATACGGTTTACAGCTTGTGTTGTTAGTTCGGATCAGATGCCATGTACGTGCACACATTGGTACTCACTATAAAGCTTTAGGCTTTCTTGAGTTTCCAAAATCTTAACAGCCGTGTTGTGGTTGAACTTCCCTGTAGGGTGTGTAGGTATACCCGACGGCTTGTCTATGACCATTATCTCTTCATCTTGGCAAATGATAGGGATCTTTTCCACCAGCGGTATGGGAGGCTCATGGAAATGGAATCGGCATTCTAGAACATCCTTCCCTTTTAGAACTAAATTTGCAGCATCCTCTCCTTCAAAAATCCTCTCTTCTCCTTGCGTCCTTTTGACGAGCAAGTTTCCGGAAGCAATTGCTCTTTGCTGATCAAGCTGTTAGCTGAAACCCTCGGATACCCACGAAATAATCCTGAGCTTACATAGAAAGCAGGTGAGTTGAAAAGAAATTCAGTCTCCAGCACTTCTCGTACCGTCCTCCCGTACCAACGACCACGACAAGTAATTTGCTTCACCCCGTAATACGGCTTGACGATCCTAAGACCATTTTTGGCAGTAAATTCCATTCATCAATGATTTCTGCTGGCTTGGGTTGGTATCAGCTCTCTAGGCTTGGTTATAACTTTATTAGTCTGAAATAAGATCGAATCTGCGCTTTGATTTTGTACCACTCACTGATCGCAGGTTTTTTCAGGCTGATAACAGTTAGACTTCTGGCAGTCAATTAACAGCTCGCGTGCATAATAAATTTCACTGACAGCTTAAGCTCTAGCGACTCTCGCATAATATCACTGGAGCAGCCTAAAACCGTCGGACCAACTTCATTCCCTACTACTTGGTGGTTTGTATTACACAGCTCAGGAGGTGCTAATACAAGGGAACAATGAGACCGCAAACCGGGGCGGTTCAAGTCGCGAACAGGACTGCAGTCCTGATGAGCTCCGCCGGAAAAGTACCCGCAGTTCGAGAACCTGTTTGGTACAGGGTTCTTACTGCGAACCCGCCGAACTTTGACCTCGTCTCGAAACCTTCAGTGGAAGCCAGGAGTGCACCACATCACAGCTCTGAGGGTACTAAGAGAGGGTTCTATGTTACTAAGAACAAGGCTCGTTTCACCGGGCATAAGCATTTATACAAGGTTCACAACATCAAGTACGAAGAAGATAAGCTGCGGAGGATATTTTTCAGCCAGCATCCTTGGGAACTGGCTAGGCCGCGTAATGTCATTGAGAAAGATGGAAATGATGCTGCGAGATATAACTGGGTCACCATCGATCAGCCAAGTAAAAGGCTGGACGGAGAGAGCGTCGTTCAACGAGCATTATACCTAAAGGAAACACCGGAATTTGAAGACAAGACGTTGATGAACGCCTATGACCAAGCTAGGTGGGAATTCTATAGGCTCAGGATTCGCGAAGAAGCTGAGGTACAAGTTGCAGCCGAGGAATCCGAATTTTATGGTGTCACATTCAACAAATCATACATTCAACGTGGAGTTGAGTCCGAACAGAAAGTCATTGAAAGATGGGTCAATAGCGCCCTGCAAGCTACGAAAGAAAAGGAAGCTCGTATTCAGCGACCAGTTGAGGATGTTGAAGAATCGGAAGAGGACGACTTGGAAAGGCCAGCTGCCTAGATTGGACTGTAAATATGTACAAAATTTGATGATACTACTACTAATGCTTTGCAAAACGCTAAGCAAAGATCAGTAGAAAGGACACCACCCACAAAATATCAGTGCCAGGTTGTCTGAGTTTGTTGATTGCGAGATGAGTTCTCTCACAGCTGCCTCAGAGCTGAGTCTATTCGACAGCTTCATCCTTACTACGGTGAGCGCACGCTGGGACTCGCCGTCATTGACCACTCTAGAAGACCTCGAGGGATTACCCCCTAGAGCATTGCTTGTTCCTGCGGTATTGCCTAGCGACCCTTCGAGCTTCCTAGCTCCAAGCTTCCAAGAGTACAGGGGGTCGTACTGCAGAACATCCAGCACTGCCATGATATCCTCCATACGATCCCGAAGTACGCCAAGTGCGAATTCAGAGCAACGCTTGAAGACACCCTCCGTACCTGTGATCCCCATTCCGTCCACTATATCCCTTGTGAGTCTGAAGGGAACAGTCTCGGGTATTGTCAAAAGTTTACCTTGATCAAACGCGATTCCTAAGTCGATGTGGACCATCTCGCCATTCGTCATATCCACCAGAATATTGCTGCAGTGCCTGTCTCCAACTCCGAGAACGTAGCCCACAATTGAGTTAGCAGCAGCAGAGCGCGAGTACCGCACTTGTGCATCTAGCCATTGATCCGGCGACCGGAAAAGGGTCAATAAAAAGTATCTCATTGCCGGATGCACGCGCTTTTCGACTTCTTTGAAAACTTGCTGGCGGCGGTCGGCACCATAGCTCGACACCTGCTTCATCTGCTTTCTGGCTTCGTCAAGAGTCATATCGTCAGGATAATAGCTTTCGTGCAACGGCTTCAACACGTCCATAAGTGGTTTCGTGTTTTGGACAAATTCAATGATACCTGCGACTGGACCCAAGGGCACCACATTGTAAGTTCTGACTTTGAGCTTCCTTGCCCGAGTTGTGCAGTTCTTGCGGAAAATTCCGCTGGCTACTTCAAACACCTGCTCCATGATGAGATCTTGCCTCATGTCATCATTGCCTCCCTTAATCAGCATGCGATGCTTCCGGCCATCCGTAGTATCAAATTGAATGATCTTGGGCCTGCTAATTCCCGACGCTATACTCACATGGCTACTGACCCTGCAAATGGTCGCCGCTTTGCCGTCGAGTGGTATATCAGCAACAGGGCAAGGGATTCCATAGCTCGGTAGACTTTTCAACCAGAATCGCGTGTTGTTGGTGGTATCTTGCAGGTGCACGGGGCCCTTAGGGCGGGTGCTGAGAGACACCTTGGCAATACTAATAATGCTATCGCAGAATTCCCCGACATGAGACAAGAAGCCACGATGAGCAGTGTCCCTTGAATGAAGAACTGCCGTTAGTAACTCCGATGCTGCTCGAGAGCGTGCCTTCGCAGTCTCCGTCACACCGGTCCCCTTGCCCGAGTATATCAGAGCAAGCACCTTGTAGATAGCGTGATAGGGATACTTTGACACAACTCGCAGCAAGAGGTCTGCCAGCACACTATCAAATTGCTCATTGCCGGATGCTATGCTCGAGGTCAGCTGATTCATCCACGGTACAAATTGTCTCGGTGGCACATTACCAATGTGTTTAGCGACCTGTTCATTGATGGTGCTGTCAGTATTGTTTGCCAGCCACAGGGAGCATACTCTCGAGACATCGTGCTCATACTCATCCGTGCAAGAAATAGCCTTGAGGTAGCATGCCAGGCTTTTGATGAGATAGTCATGAGAGTTTTGCAGCAATTTTTCTACCAAAGCTTCATCAGAGCCCAGCGCCTTGAGGGCCTTGTAATGGTCGCTTTTCAACCTTGCGTATCGCTCGCTGTCCCTGGTTTTATCCAGCTCCATTGCTAGCGCATGACAATCTGACTCTTTCTGAGATCTGAGCCTTTGTGCCGTTTCGAGCTCACGAGCCAGTTCAGGATCCAAGTAGCGCTCATCGCAGAAACGCGCAAATGTACTAAACACTTTGGCACAGTCATCACTGGCATTGGCCCCGTAAGCCAAAGGGGTTTCCATGACCTCGGTTGCGAGAGCCTCTGCCTTTTTGAAATACTGTCCAACAATAACTTCTTCGCTCTCCCGTTTAGCAGTGGAGCACCAGTTAGCCAATTTGGCTAAGATAACTGCATTTTGAAGTCTGTTGGTATATTTGCTGGAGACACCACCAGTGGATAGCTTAAAATGCCTATTCACCCCTTCGAGAATTCCTATCGAGTTATCTTGGTCCTTCAAATCCCATATGCTATGTGCAATCTCATACTTGCATTCGATTTCCACCTGAGGCCCCGGTGGGCCAGCTAATAGCAGCTCCCACCAGAAGGCATCGAGCTGCGCTACAGATGACATCAGCTTATGCGGTTGCGAGCTGTGGCGAGCAAGTTTGTTAAAACTCACCAGGTGGCCACGAAGAGCCTCTCGTCCGTCATTCGCACTTCTGCAAAGACCAAATTTATTGCACAACTTGGCAGTAGCAATCCGCCCGTAGGCAACATTTTCGACCTTGACAAATTCGGCTTCTCTCATCCACTGAGGTATCTGAAAAATCTCACGCCCGTCGGTCTCGTCATTTTGACCATGGGACAAACCCTGAACCACAGCTTTGCCAAGTTCGGTAATTAGAACGGTTGCCTCCAGATATTCCTGGACAACTTCAGCATATGGGCGAGTCTTGTCTGCCAATATACGGAGTGCGTTGTGATGTGCACTATTTACAAGCTCCGTGAGGCTACTAGTGTCATCACGTGTCAACTGAAGCCCCACATCTTTCATGAGCCGAAACGTCGTTGAGTCCCTATCATGGGGAACTGGATCAGATGGAAGATCCCACTGCTGTAGCTTCCAAGAAGCAGCGGCGTTTGCTTTGCCGCCGCGTCTACTCTCCATAAGTTCCGCAATTCCATAGAGCCCACATCCTACCAAAGATGGGGTAAGATCCGTGTACTGTGTACTACCCTGGTTAGATAGCTCCAGGTCGTACAGTGCCGCCTCGTAACTAAAAGAGCTCCAGAATTGGCCATTTTCAGTGCTAGTTCTGATGGCGCTTTTAAGGGAGGGTGCTGGCTTGAAGCCATAGAGAAGGTCAGGATCGTCAAGACTAGGAGCCAGCATCCGAAACAGTTCTGCCTGTGCCGATGATGCCCGTCCCCCGGCTGTGGTCCAATCTAGCTGAAGAAGTAGCAGGGCAGATTTGACAAGCCCACATGATCTAGCTAACCACGCACAAGAGAGAAAATTGACCACTGGGCCCGTGTCCTTGTATAATGACGCGTTGTGAGAATTGAAAAGTCCCTTGAGGTTGAGGTACAGGACTGTCTTTATGGCAGTTTCCTTCGCCTCTTTCGTGCCATGACTGTGTAAGGTGGAGATCAAAGCGTTAAGTTTTGCAAAAATGCCAGTCTCTCGGCTCAATTTACCTTGTGAGTTGGCTTCTATCATGACAATCATGCAGACGAGGTATGGTAAAATATAGGACGCAAAGCCTTCAAGTTCCCTTATCATCGGTATCAGGAAATCTAGTCCCTGTTCTGCAGAACAGCCATCCTCGATAACACTCGCAGCGAAGCGGCTCATTGCATCAATATCGTCTCCCAGATCCAGCTTGAACAGGTCCTTTCGTCGAGATTTGAAATAGACACGTGCAACAGTGGCTTGATAGTCCTTCGGAAGCGACCCTGCAAAATACAGGTTTTTGTAACAAAGGTAGCTGAGACACAGCTCCAAAACGCCCAGTGCTTCAGGATCACCTTTGCTCCGTATCTCATATACGGCGGTGACTAACACTCTTAAACGATCAGATCTGCTTGCCCCTACAAAGTAACCGGATGGCGTTTTTCCCAAGAGCTCGCCTTCCGGTGCTGGATACTCCTCCAGTTTCTTTCCTGTATAACCAGTTGAGACGTAATACTCAGCTAGCACCTTGCCGCGCCAAGCAACAAACTCGCGGCTAGCTGACTGTAGCTCTTCGCCCATTTTCAAAAGCTCCGACGCAAGGTCCTTGTCCATGTACTTATCATTCTCCTGTGTTAAAGACACAAGCTCGTTTGGCCCGAGGTGTGAGATAATTTTGACAAGCTTGGACTTATCCGGACCAGCCTCCATGCTGAGCATAGCCGTAATATCTTTAATCTGCAAAGCTTGGCCGAAGAGAAAGTTTGCAACCAGATTAGCAATAGACGCATTCAGCTGCTTAGCATTCGCAAGCACCCAGTAGAGAAGCGTACCTTTGGGAGTATGCTCACTCAGTTTGATGACCCGCTCGTGATCTTTTTCAGATAAATTGATGCTGCTCAAAACTGAGATGCATGCGCTGCTGAGGAGACCTGCTGGGCCCTTAGATTCAGCCAGCACCGAACTTAGGCCAAACTTGAGCAAAGCTCTCATAATTAGGCATAGTTCCTCCTCAAGCATTGGCTCTGACAGAAATCCCATAAGCTCTCTTAGTAGAACTTCATAGAGGTAAGAGTCCTTCACAATGGTCTGATTTCCAAATGAGATCAAAACGGCTAGTGATCGCAGCACCATATATCGACGATTTACATCGCCTTTGCATTTTGCTGCCTTTAAAATCATCCTTGTGGCGGCCAGAAGGTGTTCTCCACGGAGTGCTTCTGGGTGAAAATAGGAGAGATCGTCAAGCAGCTGCTCTGTGGTGTTCAGAGGAACCCTTCTATCGTAGGTCATCACTAGTTGACGACGTCCAATCTTGCCCTGACTCGGCAAAAGCGGTAGAGTCTCTGGAAATGAGGCGAGATCAGCCATCAGTATGCAATCAGATATGAACTTTGGCAGGTAGTCACTTATCGCGCAACTTTTCTCATTATCGTTAAGCTCCACCACTATCACATGGCACTCAAGGTCAACTCGCAAGGCAAACAGTAAGCTCAATGAGCGGGAGATTATATCCTTGATGATGAAGCCGGTATAAGACGACAGCAATTTGAGCAGCTTACCCACATAATTTGGACAAAGATCAAAACAGACGGCTAGGAGCAGAGAGTCGCATTTTTGCAGAAATTCCGTAAAAGTATCAAACTCAAAAATATGATAAGGGAAATCTATCAGAGTAGAAAACTTGTTCTGGCTGAAATGCACAAAAAAGATCTCTCGGCAGCAATATGAGAATAATTCATGAACGCCTGTAAACCCCATCTTAGCAGAAATGCGCTGCAGAGACTCTGAGGTTTTGCCACTATCCACGGGGGCAATTTGCATTAGCTGGGTAATGCTGGCCAGCAAGTTGTACCCTGAGACAGTCAGGCTCTCAATAGCAAAACACCTGAATGTAAGGCCGTCGTCGCTCGGATCAATTGGGCCCAAGGCTTCGATAATACCGGCAAAGAATTTCTCGTGTCTGTCGGCCGGCAGGATTTCAAATAGTTGCCCCACATGTTGAATCGACTGATGGAGCACCGCATAACTTTGCCGAAGAGTCGAAATAAGCCCCACTATGGCGTCTGTACCAAGCATCTGGGACTTTTTGGAGGGAATTTTTGCCGAATGGTCGTCATTCACGATTCTGCACAAAGTGGTGAGCAGCATGGCAGGTATAGTATCGGACTTGATGGAGTCCGCCATAACCAACTCCAAGATGAAAGCAACCACTCTTTTGATACTCTCCATTGTACCCTTGTCCTGTGCCCACGCATTAAGCCCGAGCTCGATGAGGGTCAGTAGATTGTATAGCGTGCTCTCCGAATTTCCCAGCTTAGGATCATTAAGAGCAGAAGTGGCAAAAGCCCGAAGCACTCTTTGGTAAATCTCTAATTCACCTGACAAAACCGGTAAAAAAGGTTCAAACCATGCCCAGAACTGTGTCAGTAATACTTGGCCACTTTGGACTTCAGTTATATCTCTTGCATCCTTATATCTGATCCTCCAAATGACGGTTTTGGCCACGTTTCCAGCTTCTGTACGAACTGATGCGAGATCGTGTGAGTTCTCCTCAAGAATGCGATTCCAGCGTTGACCCACGCCGTCGTTTGAATTGAGACAACTCAAAATTCTCTGGCCTATGCCATCCGCGAAGTGTTCACCGTCAACTCTTAGCTCGTTCAGTATAAATTCCAGTAAATAAAAGTCGTCAAAGTCTTGCTCAAACAGACGCGACAATAATAGTTTGCAAGACAGGTCCTCAAATAATAACCGAGCTGGTTTGAGAAAGCACGGTTCCGCAGATGATGACAACAGTAGGCAGCAGAACAATTGCTGCAGAACATTGACATCACTGTCAGGTTTTGTCGAAAGTAGCTCTCCGACGGCTAGCTCAAGGTCACTCGGAGCACGTCCTCCAAATATCGACTTTAGTAATATCTCTTTGGTTTTCTCGCGATCTAGCTTTGAGTAAAGGAAGTTGTGCTTCGCAATTGGACCAGTGTAAGGCAGGCCCTCATTGCGCAGGAGCGTGTCTCTGCCAGTCAGAAGTGCCATACAAGCTTTGACCTGGAAGAAGTAATGAGACTCGTAGTAGCTATCAACCTTCCTCCCTTCCTGCAACAAATTCTCCAAGGGGCCAACAACCCAAGCCGTCATTCTCGTGGAGATTTGATGAAGCATCTGAGACCCAGCGTCATGCATGCTCAAGATACATTCCGCTAGGAGCAACGACCCTGGTGTCACAGAAGGATTGCCAGAGCCAAATAGTTGGATAACCGGCTCCAAGTCACTCAGAGAGAGAAGGGGCTTTTCTGGCGGCGGCGATCTGCTCCGCAACAGGATAAGCGCCAACGCAAAACATGCCGCTGAGCTGACTTCTGCTGCTTGTATTTGACTGACCGCAACGGCTATGACAGCCTTATCGAGGACGTTTCGCTGTCGAGTGTAGATACTCAGCGAATAACAAATCAGAGCCCAAGAACTGACCTTGGGATCTGAGGTTTGAGTCAGGCCAACAATGCGCTCGTCCAGCGAGTTCACACATGCGCCGCCGCCCTGAACACTGCAAAAATAAATCATCATGCCCACCAGCTGGGAGCCAGTCAGTGAACTTTTCAGAAGGTCTTCCAGTTCTATTTTTACCTCCTCCTCTCCAGCGGTCGACGACCCACTACTAATGCGTCGACGTTTATCTCTTGCAGAAGTGAGCTGCCGTACACGAGGGCGGCTGTCTAGAGAGCTGGGGTCCTCAAGCTCGTTCTCGTCGTCGGAGTTGTCTATGCTGTTGATGATCTCAGAATTGTTAGCCGCAGAGCTCCCCAGCTTACTCAAAATTCGGTGAAGATCTGAGACGACTGTTGTCATAAGCCATACCGGAGCGCAAGACCCAAAGGACCTGGACGATAAGAGAGAAAAGTATCCTGTGTGGAAAAAATCCCGACCAGAATTCTTCTGAGCATTGAAACACACTGTATCAAACGGCGTGGGCCATTGCGTAACAATAGAACACAGCTCTCCAAAAAGCGCGTGGAGCTGGCCTGAGATTTGCTCAATTTCTGCTTCTTTGGAGCCAGCGACGCCGCTCACAGCAAGCCTTAAATACACATAGTGCTCGTGATCCAAGAGTCCCTCGTTCTGCTTCATCAGCCACTTTGACACCACCGTTGAGAGCAGAGAGCGGCATAGCAAGTAATGAAGCTCATGACTTTGATTTTCAGTGAGGTGAATAAGATAGTTCCATACATGCAAAGCGGTTTTGTGACTTGTGGTGATATCTGGAATCACCTCAAAGAAGAACGACAAAGACTCGTAGATCGACTCCAACAGATATAGCTTGGATGAGGTCAACAAGGGAGAGATATTATACAGAGCACCAAGAAGCTCCGTTGTAGCTTGTGAAACTCGTGAAGTTGTGCCATTCGCCAAAAGGGATCGTAATGTCGTCGAGATGGCCGATACAAGAAGAGCAAAGACTTTATTGTCAAGCAGCTCCATGCTGGCAGCGTCGCGGCTGATGACAGCTGCTATGCCTGCATACACATTGAGTATTAACCGCATGCTCTCTGCCTTCTCCTTGTCGGTGAGACTCAGCTTGGGGAGCATGTCTATAGGCAAGTAGTCAAAGACACGGGTGACATTTTTTATGGCCAAGCTAATGGCTGCCTGGGGGAAGTGTCGTCTCGAAAAAAATAGCCCCCGTAAAGAGTCCAGTGCAATCTGGATACGCTGGTACCCCGCACTCGCAACTGGCTTGTCATATGCAAAGAAGTTCACAGATGCAATCTCTGTGTAGAGCGTCGAAAAGAGCACGTCCACTGCTGAGACCACAAGTTTGTCTGTGATTTGATCTTGCTGTAACAGTTTGTTGAGACCGCTTATACCTTGCTCTCGCTCTTTCACTTTCTTGGACGATAGTAATCCTAGAGGTCAGTTAGCAAAATTGCGCATAGACACAGGCTCATAAACATACGTCGTGTGTTATCCCACTGGCCGTCCCACGACATTATGCAGATAGCACTCGGTTGAGCCCAACCCTCGTGTGTCGCAAGGTGAATAGTCTAGCATGTAAAAAGTATAAGGTCCAAAAGGAGAAACGGTGAGCCTCCTTTGCTGCTTGCAAGCATCACTCAAATGTTATAGATCAGATTTGGATCTTCTAACTCCTACCGAGTGCTGATATTAGCCTAGCGCTAGAATTTCTCGCGATCTTTTATGATGCGCGGGGCGTACGCGTTGGAATGAGGCGCACCGCCATAGTCATGTGACTACCACGCGAACAATCTGTCAATCGATCTCAAGTCACCCTCAAGTTAAAGGAAAGGGCCCTGGAGATCTCAGAGCTGTGAAAAAGTTTCAATCTGCGGTTTCGGCTTGTTATCTCACTCGAGTCTTACATAGCTGCTTAATACTCGGGGTCGAAATGGCTGATCTGGACTTTTTGAGTTCATTCTCGGCGGACCTCATTCCTATTAATGAAACCGGCAATCTGGGCACCTCTGACCTCACTTTTGACGGTCTATTGCAGGGTCCAGGTTTAAAAATCCATGAGGATGGTGGTGCTACAGGATGTGGGGGCAAGCTGTGGCCTGCGGGTGAGCTTCTCTCCAGGTACTATATTAGAAAGGGGCTAGGAGGCTATAAAAGAATTGTGGAGTTGGGATCTGGCACTGGCCTGGCTGGTCTTGCCATTGCCCTTAATGAGAAGAACAACGGTCGCTCGCATGATTTGAAACTCTGGATTACTGATCAAGAGTATGTTTGTTCGAATGGTGAATGTGAGCTCGGTAGCTAACCGGACTAGAAATATGCTAGAGCTGATGGAAAGCAACACGAAGCTGAACGACTTGGAAGACGTTGTGGAGGCAAAAGTTCTCGACTGGTAAGCATTTTTTGACACTTTAAATTGAAAAATTCTACTAACAAGCAACAGGGGCGAGGAGCTACCAGACTACTGCAAAGATGTAGACCTGGTTCTAGCGGCGGATTGCGTTTATCTTGAATCAGCATTCCCACTGCTTGAGAAGACACTACTAGATTTGGCATCTAACGGCACGCCAATAATAATGGCTTATAAAAAGCGGCGGAAGGTAAGTCTGAGTGAGATTTTATAAAGATTCGGATCTAACATTCTAGGCTGATGCAAAGTTCTTCAAAGTAAGCAAGACTTTTTTTAATAACATGTACTGAAAGGGTGCTAACTAGTTTAGGCTATTAAAAAGAACTTCATTGTTACAGAGGTAAGCTGTGCTCGGTTACTAAGTTGGAGCATTCACCACTAACAAATGTAGATAAAAGACTTCGAGGACTATGAAAGTTTCCACCGGGATAGCGTGTATCTTTTTGGTATGACGCGGAAGTAAAATTAGAGAGTGATGAATTTGACGACTTAAGCGCCGTGTGGCCAAATGAATTTGTACCCCAAATTTGTACCCCACAAATTATCTTTTACCTTATTACACCCCCCCGATTGGAGACTCCTACAGGAAGCAGGAAGCATACCCCAATGTGTGGCAAACGAATAACGAGGTCTTGCAGAAAGGGCTTGTTCGAGTTCAACATCGAGGAGGAGGCAGCAAAACTACTGGAGCGAATGTTCTACAGAGATGCCCATAAAAAGGTGAAGCAGTTAGCCAACGGGTCCAGGTGCCGCGGCCGCGGTCAGCGCAGAGTACGAGTTTTCATGGGTAGCGGCACGGGAAACCCGGTCTTGACGCGAAGGCAACATCAGGGTTTCCTTGCCGCGCTGAGAGAGTTCCACACAGTTAACAACCTGTATGATCTGGGGAAGCTCTTCGCGCAAACCACAAGCATGCCGGTAGAGCCTATGGAAGGAGTGGAGATGGGCAGTGAGGCTGGGCCGGTAGGAGAGATTTCATGGTGCCGGTCTATCCCAGTGTGAGTTTCAAGAGGCGCCATTGGCTGGAGGCTGTTGGCCGCGGGTAGGGAATGGGGCTCCCCGCATCCTCGTTCGTTTGCGGTAGAAATTCACCAATTGACCTCAGACAGTCCTCGAAGCACATTCCGTCCCGCGTTAGCGTGTTCAACCCTTTGATCTCAAGGAGAAGTGCAATAACGGCGCAGTGCTCGGACAGCTCAAGGGCTCTAAAAGACTCTCAGCTCAATCTGGTAACAAGGGCGGTAACCGGCGGTTATGGTCGGGAACTGCCTAGTCCACTTGCACGTGTCTGAGCGCGCTATAAGCTGGTGGTCAGTCACGTGGAATTCTGACATTCTGACATTCTGACATTCTGACACATCTCGGGCCTCGCGTGGATCGGTTAAAGGCGCACTTGCCGTTATTATGATTCGAAATGTTGAGGGCGATTTGCCGATCGATCTGGCATTTTACCCGGTATTCTCTGGCAGGTTGAAGCGGAAAAGTTTTCGTCAAATGACTGAAATTCTCGTGCTTGCCGCTTATTTTTCAGCTGCTAAACCCGTCAACAGTCAGAAGCCCAACGGTGCGCCCCCGTAGCTTTTCTCCCACGATTATCACATTCACTTTTAATCTGCAGTGAGAATCTCTCCATTGAGCCCCTTTATTTTTTTTTTCATTTTTCTCTCTTTCCACTGTATTTCTTTCTTGATACTTCCGCACAAGAGCTACTTTTTTTTTGTTTTTGTCAAGAAGTCTCATCCACATCCACAACAATGACTGCTTCCGCTGATACTTTCTTGTTTACTTCCGAGTAAGTTCCTTCGAAGAGGGTATCTCTGATATTTAATCAAGTGCTAACTGTTATAGGTCTGTCGGTGAAGGTGTATGTTTTATGGATCGAAAGAGGTCAAAAGCTTCGCTGAGTACGAGCATTCTAACTAATTTTCTAGCATCCCGATAAGATCTGTGACCAGGTTTCAGATGCCATTCTGGACGCCTGCCTGAAGGTTGATCCTTTGTCAAAGGTCGCCTGCGAGACCGCTGCCAAGACCGGTATGATCATGGTTTTGGGAGAGATCACCACCAAGGCCAACCTCGACTACCAAAAGATCATCCGTGACACCATCAAGAACATCGGTTACGATGACTCCGAGAAGGGTTTCGATTACAAGACCTGTAACGTTCTCGTTGCTATTGAGCAGCAGTCCCCAGATATCGCCCAAGGTCTGCACTACGAGAAGGCTCTTGAGGAGCTTGGTGCCGGTGACCAAGGTATTATGTTCGGTTATGCCACCGATGAGACTGAAGAGCTGATGCCCCTGACTGTCATGCTCTCACACAAGCTGAACGCCGCTTTGGCTGTTGCCCGAAGGGACGGTACTCTGCCATGGCTCAGGCCCGATACTAAGACCCAGGTCACCGTCGAATACAGAAATGACAACGGTGCCATGGTTCCTCTCCGAGTTGACACTGTTGTCATCTCCACCCAGCATGCTGATGAGATCTCCACTGCCGACCTCAGAACTGAGGTTTTGGAGAAGATTGTCAAGAAGGTCATCCCTGCCAAGCTTTTGGATGACAAGACCGTCTACCACATTCAGCCCTCCGGAAGATTCGTCATTGGTGGTCCCCAGGGTGACGCCGGTGTCACCGGACGTAAGATTATTGTCGATACCTACGGTGGATGGGGTGCTCACGGTGGTGGTGCCTTCTCCGGTAAGGACTTCTCCAAGGTCGACCGATCTGCTGCCTACGCTGCCCGATGGGTTGCTAAGTCTCTGGTCAACGCTGGTCTTGCCAGACGTGCCCTCGTTCAGTTCTCTTACGCCATTGGTGTCGCTGAGCCCCTCTCCATTTTCGTTGACACTTACGGAACCAGTAAGTACACCTCCGCTCAGTTGGTCGACATTGTCAGAAAGAATTTCGACCTACGACCTGGTGTCATTGTCAGAGACCTCGACTTGGCCCGACCTATCTACCTCAAGACCGCTACTTACGGCCACTTCACCAACCAGGAGTACCCATGGGAGCAGCCAAGAAAGCTTGAGTTCTAAGCTTCTGGTTTTGTGATATGTTACTATGTTCCATTTCGGCAAAAGTTCGGTGCTCAACGCGCCTGTAACTTTTGCTTTCTAATGACTGAGTTCTTCTTGAGTATCTATTACTTTCCGAGTAGCAGATGCTTAAGGAAATCTCTCGAGAAAAAACGCCACAAAGGGAAGATGTACAGTGTATGCTGTCTGACTCCTTCTAACGATCAAACTGTTCTTTATTATCATGATTACTATTATTATTGTTATAATACTATATTATATGAGTCTTCAACAATGACTCAACCAGTGCATATATAAATATAACGCTATAGACTAATAGCACCTTTGCTAGTGCCATTTGTTCCTGACTGTCTGTTCACATTGCTTTGAACGCCATCGTTAGCCGTAACTTTTCCTGTATTCTAGGCTCAGCAGAGTCAGTCAATTTGTTACATATATAGACACGGATCGGGTAAATTTACAAAAAGAACGCCCGCCTCAGCCCTCAGTCAAATCACCTCGATCTGATGCAGCCCCTAACAAAAAATAATCTCCGCTCCTGGCGCCTCTGTTTGAACTTTAAATCCGACTCAGCCCGCCGGACGTAAGATTCTGTTTTTCAAATTCTTTTCCTGTTTCTTTACTTGCCACCTCCTCAACAAGCATCCAAGAAGCATCCAGAAGGTCTTTGACGGATTGAACAGGCCTCGATAAGTGGAGGAGCGGTACTCTATAACTTGTCATCTTCGGGTGCTACCTTGTACTAAATATGTCCGGAGTGGAAGTGCCCAAACAGGGCCCATCGGAGCCCACTACGACAACGGCGACGCCGGTACCGAGCAAGCACCAAGGCGAACCTCGTTCTGGAGGACCTCCCAGGAAACGGCTTAGGGCTGTGCTGTCATGTCTCAGGTGCCGAGAGAAGAAGGCAAAGTGTGACCGCGGATCCCCATGTAACCTTTGTGTCAAGTCAGGGGAAACATGTGTCTATAACGCGCACCCCGCTCCAGTGGAGCGACCTAAGGCTCACAAGAGAATTGCAGCAACGACAACGGCGACAACCTTGACACCAACGGTACCGGCGACGCCACACGGTAAAGAATTCCGCGCGGTGGGAGCCTACCAGGAAGAAGTCCGCCCGTTTAACAGCCCCTCAAACGGCTCCGCCCATACTTTCAGTTGTGTTGCAGGAACAAAAAATGGCAGTACTAAATATACCGGACCTACGAGGTACTCAAACACCATCAGTTCCAATACTCTGCCCACTCCAGCTTCTTCAAGCCTGTCATTGACAGATACCAATACCACGGTCAATGTTCTTAAGGGAGGCCACTGTTCAGGGGCTGCTACATCCTCTATGGTCAAGAGCATCCGGTATTGGGGTAGAAAGAGCCTGTTTTCCATATGGCTGAGAGACCCGGTTACGCATGACTACTTCAATGATATGATCGAGAACCCGGCCCTTCGCAATAGTATGGTTAAGTTTGAGCCTTATATCGCCCTCAAGAAGGCAAAGAATGTCGAGGGACCCTACCCAGTAGCTTTACTTACGACCGGTTCAGACTCTGATGAGCAACGCACAGCTATCAATTTCAAGATGTACGCGGCGCTGCTGCCACCGAAACCCGTCATCAATGAGCTCCTCAAAGTGTACTTTGAGCGAGTTAACCCGCTTTTTCCGATTATGAACGAGAGAGAGGTTCTGTCTCTGGTTGAATCGGTTCTAGCATCGTCGCCGCTGCGTGGCGTCGCACAGAACGATTTCCATTTCTTGGCCTTGCTATTTTCCATGTTGCGGCTAGTTCAAATTTGTCAGGAAGTGACATACCAAGACACCAAAGCATCAAGCACATACGTGGGGCCGCAGTACCAGGCATTTGCGGAGCATTGCCTGGCACAGTCAAATGTTTACAGCGATTGCTCGTATTCAGCTGTTGCATGCATGTTTTTGCTGAGGCAATGTGAGATGCTATCCCCAGCATGCGGTAATGGCGGAGGAGATGGAGAAAGAACCGCGGCTGCTTCGGGGGTTATTGCCCAATTTGGCTTGCTGATTGGTCTTGATGACAGTCAGAATATTTATTGGAAAGAGTTATGGACTCATATCTCACTGATGGATGTCGAGAGGCATGTGAACCTGGACTGGCCCCTGGCCATAAATGCCGGTCGCAATAGCCTGGAGACTCTTCTGAAGGGAGCCCCTTCGCAAAATAGCGCAGAAGAGCTCCTGCGGGTGATGGAGATACTTAGGATCGACAAAGCTGCTAAGGATCTCGAGGGAACACCTTATGACGTTTACGGCACATTGGCAAAATGTAGCGAGATTGAAACCTTGCTAGCAGCAGCGAAGTCTAGTGTTGAGACGAGCAGTGGTGGCAATGGCGGAGGCGCTGGCGGAGGCGCTGGCGGAGGCAGCAGTACCACAGGAAGCACGGTTGGAAGCACCACCAGTAACTGCGCTGCCTTCAGTCCGGATTCCTCCCAGTATTCAATGTCCAGTTTTGCCTCTACCGCTGTTGCTCCAACCTCGGCTCATGATATCTTTTACAAATTCAAGTGTTTGGAGCTGCTGTTAAAGTATCATTTGGACAATTTGACCTACTCCTTAGGGTCGAAGCCCAGGACTCAGAAATTCTTCTCAGAAGAGTATCAGCTTGCTCTGCTGATTGTTCAGAAAATGTCTACAGTGGCAAGAGCGGCCATCTCAGCCCCTCCGACAATTTGCTGGGCCCTGAGGCCGCTGGGGATGCTGCTTGTCCGAAGAAGCACCATGATCGACTGGTGGCTGTTTCTCCGACTGAACGAAACAGACTATAACGAGAAGTTCATCTGCGAGCAGGCTTCACAGGCTTTCGAAGGTCGATTTTCATCTCTCATTGAGAGCATGGAGCCCTATAGCAGCCAGTACCATATTGCTTGGAAGTTGCTTTTCTCACCCTTTTTGATAAGGGTGATTAGAGATCGACGCGCTCGGAACGGCAAATCTTCGCTATTCTCCGCCAGTTTCGAAACTCAAGTGTGTGCAAACTTGCCGTTGGAGGTTGTTGAGTACTTGCAGGGTGGGACGCAGGATAAAGCCGATGTCTCAGGGTTAGCAGACGAGATTTTTTGGGATGTTTTGAACTGGCCACAAGAGTTAAGGGCCAGCTTCGATGTATTTAATTAGATTGTAATGAATGAGATTATCTGGTATTATTTAACAACATCGGAAAGTAGTACGCTATTTTACTAGAGTTCTTGAACGGCCTTAATATCTCCAGGGAACTGCCTTGTTATATTCAACGCACTCGCAGGCAGAGGATCTGATGTAGCGCGTTCCTGAGGTGGGATCTCTGAGCACTCAACAGTTTGTATTTTATCCAACGACCAAACGATTTTGGCAATGGCGCACCTGTGACAATCTTATGCGGACATGCGATGGAGATCGCGAGCCCATAAGCACAGCTAAAGCGTGGTTGAAAAACTGCAAAGAGCTTGACAGAACCTTCCAGGTGCTTGACATAACTGGATTGTGCCGCCCCGGGACTTGGCTGAGAATGAGATCTTTGAGAGATGTTCGTGGGCAAGTTCATGCTTCACCGGTCGCGGGTCTTGGTGCAGGACTCTTCGGAAGTCGATTTTGTGGAGTTCATTACGTAACGTGATGAAGCCATTGCGCTGCAAAGCATCGGCGCGGCTGCCTGGCACGTGCAGTACTGTAAACCTGCGTCCGGTCCTGAGCTTATCATCTTCGGCCGCTCAATCCGGGCCTGGTGATAAGCGCGCGTGCACTTCTATTATAGTAACCGGTAACTCCGAAGGGCTGGCTCTGTTTTGACAGTCTCTGGCCGAGCAGGGGGTGGAGCCAAGTAGGCGCTTGTTGGAATGAGGGCGATAGATGACTCCGCGCTTCAAGACAGGGTAGTCGAAGATGACATGGATGACCAGGCAGAAGAATACCAGGAAGACCAGGACGACCAGGACCAGGACGACCAGGACGACCAGCAGGATTATTACTCGAATAGCTTCAGCAAGCGAATGGCTCAAGAAGCCGACGTGAACTACAAGCAGAGCCTGAAACCAGAAATCAACTCTCAGCCATACTGGAAAAGGCCATCACCCCTAGCAAACATACTTATATCAGTTTTGTTCTTCCTTGGAGTGTCGTTGACTACCACAACCAAGCTGGATATTGTATTTGAGCAAATGTGCAAGATCTATTTGCATGAAGAGGGGGGCCGCAACGGGAGTTCTTTAAATCGGAACGGTTTAGCAATGATGAAACATAGTTGTAAGGGTCATGAAGTGGCTGAGATGGTGGAAGCATTTGATAGGAACGCTAGTATCACAGTGGGGATCCTGGGTCCCATCTTGGTACCCAAGTACGGTGCGTTATCTGATTTGCACGGGCGTAAACCTTTTTTCCTTGTTTGCATGATAGGTAGGGCTTTGTCGGATACGGTCTTTCTGATGGCCATCCCCAGCTCGCTTAAGCTCACGACATGGCTGTTCTACCTGTCAGTAGTAGTGGATGCGCTGTTTGGTAGTCTGGGGCTGCTCAGCATCATGCAAATGTCATACACTTCAGACTGCGTGTTGTCGCGGAGTCGAGCAAGATGGCTTTCGCTAGGAGATGCAGGGATGTACGGCGGGATGGCAATTGGGCCGCTTATATCCGGGCTTATTATCAAGTACACCCAGAGGCCCGCGCTTCCTGTTGTGCTTTCTGTGATTATTGATATTGTCTCAGTGGTGTGTGTAATTGTTTTCTTACCTGAGTCACTAAGCAAGCAATCCAGAATCTCAAGGCATAAGGATCTTAACCTGGAGCATGGAGGCCCATTATTCACTAGGAAAAAAGTGGTGCATTACCTCAATATCTTCAACCCGCTTAGAGTCATGTCTTTCAAGCACTTGAAAGATCTTAGGCACCGTCAAAATGCAATGCTGCTCATTGTTACTGATGTCATTATTTTGTTGATTAGTGACGAGATTACAGATGCGATAATCATGTACCCCAAGGTGATGTTCGAGTGGACATCTATTGAGAATGGATTCTTTATTGCCGCGTATGCGGGTACTAAGATGGTATCTCTGCTGCTGTTATTTCCGCTACTGAACAGGTACTTGGGCAGGCTTTGGTATGTTAGCCCATTCAGATTGGATCGGACGGATATTGTGGTGATAAGAATAGCGACACTGTGTGCTGGAGTTGCCCTGATCCTGGCCTCAGTAGCAGGTACCGGCAAAGCCTACGCGTTCAGCATGATATTTGAGTCAACTTTGATAATGGCCAGCCCTGCTTTGGGCAGTGCTATTATCAAGTATGCTCCCGATAATGGTATTGCTACTACGTTGGGCTCAGTGACCCTGCTAAGCTTGTTTTCTGACCTGTTTGCGCCGTTGATATCTAAGGCTATTGAGAAAATGCCAATTGAAACTGGACCGGCATTCTTGTTTCAAGTTAGTGCAGTAACATGCCTGGCGCTGTGCGCACTGACCCCATTCTTTTTCCCAATGGCTGATGAAAATATGGAGGCTGAGCATGCGCGCTTGACAAATTTTGAACACCGTTCCTAGTTTGTTTCACTTTGTAGTTGTATTTGAAAGTTTTCTTTTTGCTTTTCTTATGTGTTTGGGCTCAGATCAGCGTCTAAGATATATAAAGCGGCTCTCTTTTGATTAAGTTGATTGTTGTTTTGTGATTTATCACATTTTTGGTTTCTCGCCACAATGGGATTGTTTGGAAATATTGTTGAGAGCCTGAGGTATCATAGAAGGGCCCCAGCGGTAGCGGCGCAGCAAGAGCGGAGGGCAGATGGTACTCCATCCAGCTTTGCGGAAGCACAACATGACAGATGTAGCTCTGCCAGTCCTGTACCCCAAATACCCAGTCCTGCTCTCATGAGAGAGAGAGAATACTCTCCGGAGCCTGTTCAGCCAGCTCTAAAGGTTGAGGAGAATACAATAGACTCCACTATAAGTGAAGTGGATACAAGCACTGGTGATGATACTTTCTGGGACACACAAGTAGGAACATCTGAGCAGGAGTTGGCTAGAGCATCGGAGCCTGTCAAGTCGGCTGAAACTGTGATGACTACCCCGAGTTTAACGGCGACTATCAAGGATATTCCTTCGTCTGGTGTCCCAGAACCTTCCAGTAAGTCGGCTCTGATGCTCCAGTTGGCGGAGCTTATGGCAATTCCTTCAATTAGAGAGGCGTTTGACTCTGCGCTCGGGGAGGGGTCCGCTCAACCAGCAGCGCCTCAGTCTCCTGCTGTACCTACTGCATCTGTTACTCGTCCTGCACCTGTTGCTCATCCTGCACCTGATACTCCTGCCACTCCCATCAAAGAGAACGCAGTACCGGCCAAGAACCGGGTCGACTTAAAGGAAAGTAATATTGAGCCTTCACCTTCAAAACCACGAAAAACTGAGAGTTCTAAACCTTGGGTTTCAGGCGTTCGCGAGAGTATACTGCAGCCGCTCTCCACAGTACAAGAAGCTCATGCCTTACTACGCATTACAAACTCGCAGCGCGACTACTTAATCTCTGCGGACAACTCCAAGCACAATCATCCTGAAAACGAGTGCAGTGACAAAGAAAATGGAGACCCGCAAGAAAACGCCAAAGGCTCTGATAGTGAGTCTAACAAAAAGAAATGCCAAAACGATGAAAAAGCTAAAACTTTCCTTGTCCGTCTCGATGGGGTTTTCGGGCAGGGCCGACCACATTGGGATACGTCTGGGTGTATCCCGACGGAGTTCCTTGCCAACTATGTTAGGGTGTCGACCCATATCTACACTAGCCAGTCTATTCTCAGGCTTGTCGTTGGAGAATGCTTATACATGGCAAGGGGTCAGTTCTGCGACGGGATCGATGTCCTTGGAGCCAACCGTTTTCCCTCGATATCCACTCGGACGTGGTCGGAGCTTCGTCAAACCATTTTTGCTGGGAATGAGGATATAGAGTGCGGGGTTTCTGGGTGTGGTCACAAGTTTGAGTTCCTGGGTGTGTCAAGGCTAACACCGCGTTTGATAATTGACCATATGACGACGGTGCATAAGGCCGCGCCTGCATTTGCCCACTGCCCAGATACTGGGTTTGGTTCTGGCAAAACCAGCGTGGTACCAATACTGACCAGCTACGAAAACTTCATTGAGGGGGTCGTGCCTTTCAAGGGTGTGTTAACAGCGTACCCTGTGGTTGACCGTTGCATCATGTCAGAGTGTAATCAAACTTTCGGCCCAGAGTTGATACCTATTGAAGAGTACAAGGTTTTGAAGAACGCACTAGTCCCCGGCCGCTATTCATATTCAGGGGGGAAGAATGACAAAAATGACCCAGAATATGCACCTGAACAACCCACAAAGGCTGATGAAAGGCTATGGAAATTGTACGCTGAACACTTGGAAACCCACCATGCAATGTCGGTCGATCACAAATCTGATTGTTTTGTGGAACGAGAAATGAAGGAGCTTGACTTGCTTTTGAAGTTGACTACTACTACACCTGATGATGATGATGGGAAAGACGACCATCCTATTCACAAAGCGCATCGTGAACTTCGGCAAAAACAGTTAAGGTCAAAGGGTTAGCTGGAGAATTTCAGTATGCTTTATGGTCTTTCTGTGCACTCTGAAGCTTGTGTATCCCCGTCTCTTGGGTTTACTTTGTGTGAAGGAAACTTCTGTGTAAATTATTTGATGAAAGAAATTGGGGGGGGAACGAAAGGCATCGCGCCTAAGGCTAATAGATTATTATAATATTTAATAATAACGAAAGGTGCAAAAATAAAATAAAATATAAAATGATCAACCTAAATATTACCCAAATAGGCAAGGGATGCCATAACTTTTCAGCTTTGTGGTAGCACCTACACTGGCGCAGTTTTACGTTAGAAACGCGTTAGTGGTTTAGCGGTAAAATTCGTCGTTGCCATCGACGAGCCCCCGGTTCGACTCCGGGCTGACGCAATTTTTTTTTTTCATCCTTCCTCTTCCCAGTAGAGCTTGGCCCTGAAGTTCTGAGCTTTACTGCTCATTTGACAGGCTTGAGGAGGTTCAAAGAGTTTGAAACCTGCAAACTATGCGCAATGAATGGGTATTGGCGTTAGAACCTGAGTAAGAAACTGGGCCTAGTGCTTGGAAGTGCCACGGCACAGTGACGGCACAGTAACGGTACCGTGTGGGGAACTCGGGCCGGTCAAGGGCACATCATCCACTGCCGCAGCTAACTCCGAAATCCATAAGAAACAAGCTATATCATGGGGGAGCATGGCCGGGTTGGACATCTGGGTTGAATCAGCATATCAAGTTATCCAGAGAATTCCATGCAGTGAGGGCTATCTTTCACTGTGTACTAGCATATAAACTGCTTAAGAGCCAAAGTGAAACGCGCTACCGAAACGGTCTACCATGCGGGTCTCTAATCCGCGGTCGGCAATTCAGTCGAATCGAGGCTCCTCCTTCTCATAGCTACGGTTCGCTTTGCTTAAATGGAGTGAGACTTGTCTGTTACAGAGTTGCAGGGCAAACTCAACCTTTGAGTTATGTAACATAGGCGACAGCTTTAGAGCTTAACTCTAAAGCGCGATCTTAGATCGGGTTTTGGTGTTGAACCTCACTGTAGAGTGTAGATCTCACCTAGTTATTTCCCGATGGGGGTATGTAAGAGGCTAACTCCGGTCAAACCAAAAACGCGAGATCCAAATGTAGATTTAGAGTTTGTTTGTTTTTTTGACGATCTGACGCTAGGTTGAGTCACTAACTTACCCCTGGCTTGAACGCAAAAGCCTGTGGAATGCTCAAGTGATCCAAACAGAGTTTATAGAGGATGATTGCTGAGAGCGAGGCCGCTAGAAGAGAAAGAAATGTACATGATGCTTGTTAGGGGAAAGTTTTGCTGAAATGAGGCGGGCAGTTGATTGTCCGTCACTGACTGCATATCTATCTATCCTATACTACTCATATCAAGTACACACCTATTTTACAGTGCATGATGCATATTTGCAGACTGGCTCACATTCCATGGCTACCATATTTCCTGGGCCGAGACGAGACGAAATTTCTGCAGAAACTGCATGAAAGCAACTTGCCGCCGGAGCATCGGCAGCCAGTATTAACAAGCTAGTGATCCTGGAGCACGAGTCTATATATATATATGCAAGCTGAAAGTTCATTCCAGTCTGAAAACGGCACTCTTCTGCTTTCCAAAATTGCGCCCGAATCTAAGTACCAATCTGAAGGGTGCAGCCGAGGGCGGAACACGCCTACAGCTCTAGACGCAACTTGGCTCAGCGTCAAAACTTTCGACAGGCTGTTTTTCGAGATCTTGCTGCCAAGCCCAAATACCTGAGCAACCTTCGCTTCCATTAAGCGAAGCTTACTGCCAATATCCCGACGAGGACCAAGTTAAAGAAAAAAAGGGGTAATAGAGCGTTTAAGGGGGTATCAGAGCCAAAAACTCTATTACAAATTGTACCTTTCAAACCACCTGAGGAAGACATCCAGGTGCATCTGAAACTACTTCTATGCTTGGTTTATTCTTTAGCCGAGTCTCCAAAACTGTTTTGGGCGCAGTCAACCGCCTTGGTGGATGCAGCTTTTCAAAGGTGCGGCTGTCATGCCACAAATGTATCGAGTGACATGCAGTTTTTTAGCCGTCTCGCTTGTCATTTCGCATATAGCTTATACCACAGACTCAGGCAACTACTCGCCAGTCAACGTTGCTCTCTACACCAAGTATGGTCAAGCGAAGTAATCGCCCTGCTCAAATAGAGAGACCTCAGACACAGTGTCAGTTTGCGACCATGTAGCCGACAAATTCCCCCCAGCCCAAAACGGCCTCTGCCCAGCAAGGGGCAAGCCGAATGTGTCTGAAATAAGCGTGAGCAGCGGCTGCCACTTCGATGGGGCCATCATCGCAGTGATAGCACCCGCCCGACTCTAGTCTTCTCTCAGAGTAGTTTCGGTAACATGCTGAAATAACACTAAGCGGTAAAAGGTAAAAAGTAGCGTGGCTCCAACACAGCCCGCATCTTAGTCTGGGCCCACGGCCCACGCTATATCACTCTCAAGCATTCTCCAGCTTCGATACAAGAGCTCACTTCAACAAACAGAGAAAAGAAATAGTAGAATCGATAGAATAACCTATACATGTATAGACATGGATTATATACACGCGTACCTCAGCCCTCTGAAGTACACATGAATACAGAATAAATAAAGATAAAATGAATGACTGTGTCTATATAAATAAAAGTGTTTGAGTGTCCATGCGCTTGTCAAACCTCCGCTCTAGAACCGGTCCCTCGGGTATAAGTGTTGTTGGGAAGTACCATTTGTGTAGAGTTGATGGATGCCACAAATCTAATCCACCTCGAGCCCCTCAATGAAAGCATTGCGTCCGCCCCTCTTCATGTGAGTTCTCTTGTGAGCACGCAGATTGTCTGAACGTGAAAACATCCGGTTGCAAGACTCAATGTCGCAAATGAAGGGCCTCTCCTCGGTATGGATCTTGGCGTGTCGCTTCAGGTGCTCCAGCCGACGGAATCGCTTGTTGCACATGTCGCAAATGTGACGTTTCAGAGCACCAGAGGGCGTCAAGTCAGCAGCAGTGATCTCATCGGCATCCTTGGAGTCAGTATCGGACATACCGCCAGCAGTAATATCCTCAGAGTCAGCGACTGCCTCCATGGTCTTGCCCTTGGTGCCCTTGTCCAAGTGCTTAGTACGAGGTCTACCGGTACTAGTAGCTCCAGTCCGCTTCTTAGCAGCTGGGGCCGCTGACTTCTTGGTAACTCCACGCTTGCCCTTGGTGATAACTGTAGGGTCGTTCTTGACCAGAAGAGCCCCGTGGTTGTCAATTTCATAGTGTCCGTGTCCGTGTCCGTGTCCGTGTCCGTGTCCGTGCTCGTGCCCGGCGCTGCATGGGGCCACTGTGCTTGGGCTGACTGGGACAGAGCAGTCCTCAGAGACTGAGAGTTGAGGAGGGGTATAGTCGTGCACGTCCAGAGCAGCTTGGGCAGCTTCAGCAGCAGCTGCGGCGGCTGCGGCGGCATGAGCGCTGATAGCAATTGGGGTAGAGCCCCCCGTAGTAATAGCAGTAGCAGTAGCAGTAGCAGTAGCAGTAGCACCAGAATCAGACCCTGACGCGGAGTCCCCCCCAGATAAGGGAGACATGGGCGACTTCCTTGACGGTGACTGCAAGGGAGTGGTGATATAAGAGGGTGGCTGGTAGAAAGGGTTGACACCACTGCTTGCCGCAGCGTGGTACTGCATACTGGCACTGGCGTGGTGGTCACCGCCCTCGCCCTCGCCCTCGCCCTCGCTAGTAGCACTAATCTCAGACTCGCTTCTCTTCATAGTGGTCATGTCCTTGAAGTCGAGGTGAATGGCAGGCGGAGGGCTGATCCTGTCTCCGGATTGCTTCAGCCCGTTCATCTCATGCTGGAACTCGTCGTCGTCATGATGACGGGCCGACTGGTGCGAGTAGTAGGCAGTGTGCTGGTCGCCGCCGCCGTTCATTGGAGGAGAGACTGGGGTCAAAAAGGGGTTTCGGAAGGGACTCCCAGAGATGACATTGTCGACATCATTGCCAAGTGTCATTGAGCCTGACTTGTAGCTGAAACCATGAGGGTGGCCCCCAGTCATGGGAGTGATAAGCCCTGCATCCTCGTTGAGACCGCCAGTGGTACCTTGTCGAGAACCAGCACCTGCCTGCTGCTTCTGCTGTTGTTGTTGGTTATGGCCCCGATTGTACTTGTATCTTGGAACGCTCATTGGAGTCACGGGGAGCTGCCCGTCTTGAGCACCCTGGTGAGTGTAGTAAGGCATTGTCTTTGATCTGTCCATCTGGGCAGCCGCCTGCAGCTGCTGTTGTTGGTGCTGTGTAGCCTTATTCTCATCAGTGTCCTCATTATCCTGCTCGGCGGAGACAATATCGCTTTGCAGCATCAACATATTGGGAGTGATAGTATACTGGGGTCCTACACGAGCAGCAGCATTGTTGGGTGTTGCAACCACCGAGCCAGCGGGGGCACCAGTAGTAGCAACAACGTAGTCGTCAAAGCTTGAAGTGTGCTCGTGTTGGTGGTGACGGTACGGCTGGCGACGGAGCTGCTGTGAGTTGTAGTGGCTGACCTCGAAAGCCGACATGTGTCTTTGCATTGGCACGGGGTGGTGCATTGCCATTTGACTTGAGCGCACAAGCACGGGAGCTTGTGCCAGCTTGTTTCCGCCATTGCCGCTAGCACTGTCGGTAAAAGCCTCTGCAGCCGCTGAATCATTCTCGTCATTGGAGTCGCTGCTTCCAGTGGTGACACTGTGCTGCATTGGTGTTGAGTATTGCAGTTGTAACATCTGTGGGTTGAATCCAGCTTGTTGCTGTTGCTGTTGCTGTTGCTGTTGCTGCTCATGATATGCCTGTTGCTGCTCATGATATGCCTGTTGCTGCTGTTGGTAATAAGGAGATGTCATGCCAGATGACATTGGAGTCAACATCCCAGGGGCACAAAAGTTGGAGCCCTGAGTAGGGGTAGCCATTGCGGCAGAGGCCATTTGCAAACTGTAGCTTGGAGTGGACAGTGTCCTTCGCAGGGTGTGCGAGTGATCCATGAATTGGGCAGTAGTCATTTCTTGAATGATAGCCCGTGCTTGATTGATCAATTGGTCGATTGGAATCAGGAGGTGATTGAAAAGAAAAAAAAAAAAGGGAGAGAGAAAAGTCCTTCCCTTTTTTTTATATATATCTTGCAGCCCCGTTCCTCCTTGAAAAGAGAAAGGAGAAAGGAATTGAAGGACTGAAAAAAGTCAGGCAGTAGAAGAGCAAGAAAAAAGTGAGCCTCTTTCTGGAATGTCTTTGAACTCCAAATCAAGTAAAGGTGCCAAAGGAGTAAGAGGATTGCAATAAATAGGCAAATGTGTGTATGTGTGTGCTTCCTTCTTCTCAATAAACTTTGCCTGGCAATATACGACGACGGTCAGGTATGTGCCTTTTCAAAGCCTTGGAGCGTTTTGCCGAGTTTACTGCTTGGCGAAGACGGGTGCAAGCATATAAGATAAATTAGCTTGCTCAATTCGGTTGGTCCTTTTCTCCAATTGAATACCACTATGCCAGTATGCCAATATACCCTTAGGTTCAGGGGACCCAGTGAGAAGGCTGGGAATATAAGCCTCTGAGAGTGGGTTCCAATTCGCCCAGATCTGTACAGAGCCTGGACAGAAAGACCACAGAAGCTTAATAGAAAGTCGCTTGCCGCAAACACAGAAGCTTATGCAATGAAAGAGTAAGAACTCCGTGTACTGTCCGTAGTTGCCGCCCAAAAAGGCTAAGCTGAGAGGGTCCAATTAAGGCGAAAAGGCTAAAATCAGAGTTATCCCAATAGAGCCAGGCACTCGCCGTGCTAGATCCGTGTGGTTTTGAGTTAGGAGTAAGCCACACTCACCTTGTTGCTGTCAGCTTGCTGTCAGCTTGCTGAGCGTTCCACAGAGAATAAAGTTTGCTCTGCGTCTAGTAGTGTCCGCTCAACCCCTTTCCTTTGGTCCAAGAGAGATGCTAGTAAGGACAAGCTTGATGATCCTTCGCCCTCTAGTCACAGTGACAAAGGTAAATGCAAAAAGGTTTCTGAGATAGGAACACCGAACCCCGGCAAGAAGATGCAAAGAAATACAAAAGAAAGCAGAAACTTTCCGCTGAGAGAAGACTCCAATGAAAGATCTCTGAATGCTGAAAAGCTTGGAAGAAGACCAAGGAGTAAAGAAAAAAGAACAAGGACTTGGTGAAAGAAGAGGATGCGAGAGGGTAGAAAAGGGTGCCTTTTCTGGTGGTCAGGCATGCTGCGACTGCCAATGCTGCGACTGCCAATGCCACGCTGCCAATGCCACGCTGCCAAATGCTGCTCCGCGCGGCGCGCGGCGGCCGTTTGCACGGGCGGGAGACGGTAACGTAAACTGTGCGTGCGTGGTTACAGATCTGTGAGGAATGCGCTATAAGAAAAGGCTGTGTGCGACACAGTGTGTGTGACAGTGTGTCAGATTGTTAAATCTGTTGACTTAAATTGGGGGGGAACCGATGGGAACCCGCGCCAGACAAAAGTGAAAAATGTTACCACAGTGGCTAAACAGCGCGAAAAAATAAAATAAAACGCCAAGCGTTACCTAATCAGAACAGACACCAAGGTCAGTCAACGCTAACAAAAAAAAAAAAAAAAAAAAAAAAAAAAAAAACCCCCCCCCCCCCCCCCCCCTCTACCAAACCCTTCCCACTCCACAACACTTCCATACTTTTCCCCGTCCCCCCCCCATTTCCACCAAACCACAAACAGCCGACACCCAGGCACCTATACGCCCCACCAAAACACACCAACCACCACACCGCCAACACACTCCACCGAACAGACGCGCAGCG
>JAKTSO010000110.1:0-29691 GCA_030580275.1 Groenewaldozyma sp. yHMH443
GGGATCTTTCTATATGCATAGCTCCAGCTAGAGAGCAAGAACAAGCACCACGGTGACGGCGACGGCGAGGTGGTAGAAGGAGAGAGAGAAGGAAGGCAGAGGGAGATAGAGAATAGCAGCTTTATTTTACACAGTCTGCTTTTTTCCCAAACTTCTTCTCTTCTTTCTTTCGTGTGTCCACTTTCGCGTGGCCGTGCATGAACAGGAAAGGTTGTCGAACATAAGCAATACTCCTAGAAGGGGGCCATGGTCTCCAGCCGAAGATGAGCGTCTTATGGCCCTCATTGAGGATCATGGCCCCGCTAATTGGGTCCGTATCTCCCAGATGCTGGGGACCAGAACACCCAAGCAGTGTCGGGAACGGTACCACCAAAACTTGAAGCCCAGCTTAAACCATTCACCCATTACTGATGAAGAGGGTATATTTATTGAAAGGCTAGTGGCTCAGCATGGGAAACGGTGGGCTGAGATTGCTAGACATTTGAACGGTAGATCGGATAATGCGGTCAAGAATTGGTGGAATGGCGGTGCTAACCGAAGAAGACGGACCTCTGTCCAGGTTTCAACCACTTTGCTCGGTGATGTTTCCGGGCCCGAGGGCGAGAATGCTCAGGAGCAGTCTGAGCAACAGCAGGGCTCTCAGCCGCAGCTACATCCACAGCCGCAGCCGCAGCCGCAGCATCAGAGCTATCAATCTACAGGACAAGTGACACATCAATCCATGACAGACGGGGCGCCGCCACCTGCCGCTACGAATTTATTCAAGCAAAGCTTTGGGTTTTCATACCCCAGCGTGGGGCAGCGCATGTCTTTGCCCAACATTCAAGACCATGGCAACTACTCAGGACCTTCTAATACTGCACAAACTGACACTAATAATAACAATAATAATACCAGTGCACCGGTTCTGCCGCCTTTGGTGGCCGTTGCACCAAACCAACAGCAGCAGCCATCAGCACTATCAGCACTATCAGGAGAAGTCACATTCAATACTGCATATACCACGGACTCATCTGGGTTCAGAAAATCATCCACGGTGGCTATCTCTTCTGATATCGACCCACAGCATGCGGAGCCTTTGACTAGGCCTTCGTCGGCAGCACCAAACTACTCGATGCCACCGGGTACAAGCAGGACAGGCAATCACAGTCGTACAGGCAGCGGGCCTCCGCCTTCAATGGGTCCCGCTATAGGAGGTGGCTCTAATACAAACTCGGGGTATGCCAGCCCCAATGTTTCGACATTGCTAGGCTCTAACCCTGGCTTCAGTGCTGGTCACGGCAGGTCGTCTTCGTTGCATCATATATCTGGAGCTTACGGTATAAGGAAATCAAGGCCAGGTATGCAGCAGCAACAGCAAGGAGCAGCGCAGCAACAGCCGGGGCAGGCGGCTCAGGGCCAACAACGGCAAGAATTTGCATACATGCATCGGGGTTCGAGTAGTGGTGACGACTTGATCAGGACGTTATCTATCTCAAGCGAGTACCCCTCGTCTTCAAGTCGCGCCAACTCAATTGGAGGTGTTTCATCGGTATCGGATAACGAGGACCCCTTGGGCGCTGTCAAGGAATTGGCAATGTATTCACTCAGTGGAGGCAGTAACGCAAGCTCGAGGAGAAGTAGTTTGATTGTACCAGGGTCGGCTTCTGCTGCGGCAGCGACTGCGGCAGCGACTGCGGCGGCGGCTGCTGCGGCGGCTGCTTCGTCTTCATCTGGCACAGGCACTCCATTGGGCGCGGCTGCCGCTGCTAATCTCCATCTATCTTATGAGAACGATGTGAAGAACGGACGTCGCGGTAGCTACGCATACGAACAAACTCATCACCAACCGCAGCATCAATTTTACCAACAGCATCAATACCAACAGCATCAATACCAACAGCAACAACAGCACCAGCAATTGCACCAGCAGGCTTCGCAGCAGAATGCCCCATCGCTACCTCAGCCAGGCTTCCCAGTATCGTTCTATCGGCATAGCATAAGCGGGCCCTCGTCGTTGGGGGTATCTTCATCCTCAGCATCATCAGGATCACCATCAAGTGCATTGTCTCCTGGTAGCGGTCAGTATAACATGAACAATACCAGCCAGGGGAATCTGAAGCCGGTCAATCAGCTACCGGCTTCATCAGCCTCGCCGTCAGAGTTGGCAGGCGGGCCCCATGACCAGACAATGGCTCAGCCGGTGCAAACTACAGAAAAGTCACCGTCAACGCCTAGCCATTCAGCGGCATTGAATGATCAGAAAGATGGCAGCACTCCAGAGTCGAAGCTAAAGATCTCCAATCTTCTTTCATAGGTTTATTTGGGACATTGGGGGTGGTGGTCAGCTGGGAGGAGACGTTTTACACAGTCCGAGGACACGCGAGTCAGTATTTATAGACATTGTATAGGTCACTAATGAATTTTTTTTACTAGAAATGGGGTTCTTCGACCCTGCTCCAGCAGTATTCCTCATCTGGCCTTCGTTGGTGTTGAAAATCATGATACGCAGCTGCAGCCTGCTATCGATCTCGATTTTACACATGATGCGATTAAGCTGATCTGACCCTCAGGGTGACACACAAGCTTGTAAAGTAGTAAATTTAGACAAGTTCGAGTTACTGCATTTTCAGGCTGAAGTAACTCGACTTGTTCCTGTATCTCCTTTATTGGGCAACGTAACAGGCTCCATCTGGAACTCTCGACGAGGGCTGGTCTTCAAAGGAAAGGCTCTTTGAACAGCAAAATGGGCTTTTTGAGGATAGGAATTTTACAGACCAACCCGCGGATAGGATGCGTTTCGGCCAATATAGAACGTGCCACCAGGTTGATACGAACGAAACTTGGGGGGCTCGGAGAAGAGGGTCAGCGGGAGAAGGATGAAATTAGACATGCTAGAAGCAGTAGTAGCCATGCAGGCGGCGGTACCGGCGGCGGTACCGGCGCCGTTGCCAGCATGCAAGCTACTACTACTACAACCACTACTGACTCAATAATGGACGACCTGGACAATGCATATGAGAGCGACGACAGTTTCAGCAGTGATACCAACCAGAACAGTGATGGGGTCGCAGGAGAGGGAGGCACTTTTGGTGGTTCTCGTGGGTCAAGTGGTGGGCTTGGGCTAGGAGCGTTCGGGAGCCAGTATCGCGATAAGATAGACTTATTGGTACTCCCGGAGTATGCATTCACAGGTTACAATTTCGAAAGCTCGAGTCAGATCCAGCCGTACATGGAGTCTAAAGATGGGAGCGGTCCAACCGGCCAGTGGGCCAAGTCAATATCCAAAGAGTTCCACTGCTCGACGATAGTGGGGTACCCGGAAAGAGATGAGCAGGGACAGCTACGCAATTCGGCCATGGTGGTGTCGCCAACGGGTGCTATCGTTGCCAACTACCGCAAGACTGTGCTTTATGATTCAGACAAAAAGATTGGGTGTGTCCCTGGCGATGGTTTCCAAACGGTTGAGATCAAAAAGAGTCGTGACAGTGAGCAAGACGATGAAGTAGTGTCGAGTTTGGCTGGATCCAGCTATACTGCTTCTGCTGCCACTAACACAGCCAATGGTGAAAGAACCACTGCCAACGCCAAAGCGCAACCTGCTAACAACAATGAGAATGACTCAAAAATTGATGCAGCTATTGGCATATGCATGGATTTAAATCCCCAAGATTTTGATGCGGAAAAGTTTCGTGACTACGAGTTTGGCAATTTTGTTCTAGACTCCAAAGTACCCCTGGCAATACTCACCTGCAACTGGCTGCACCCAGACTCTCCCAACTTGAAATCGAAAGAAACCGACAAGAACGCTGCAAAAGCCCAGTCGGACAAACAAGAAGAGCAGGAATTGAGAGATCAAAGTGAGAACTCAGAAAACTTCAAGACAACCCCGTCGTACTCCACAATGAACTACTGGGCAGCAAGGATGATGCCTCTTATTGACCCTGCTTCATTTAACAACAAGAAACTAGACCAAGACGTAGTTATGATATGCTGTAATCGAATTGGGTGGGAAGATGACGTTCTTTACGCTGGCTCGTCTTGCGTCTTGAAGTTCCAGCCTAACTCTACACTCGGTGGGAGATCAACTGCTAGTTTGCATGGATGTTTGGGTCAGTACGAAGAGGGCTTATTATGCGTTACTGTTGCCTATTAGCTTTTGTTCAGATGGTCTGGGTCTTCAAAAGATACAACAAAGATTCATTAGATAACAACACAAAGCATACACAAAAGAAAATAAAGGAAAGCGGGTCAAGCCAAAGATGATTACTTCTTCTTGAGAGTTTCAACCTCAGTCCAGGCTTCTTCTAGCTGGCCCTCCATAGTACGATTCTTGCCCATAAGACCTTGGATCTCTGACTGGTACTTGATACGCTCCTGGTGGTAGGACAACTCGCGATCAGCCTTCTCGTTGACCAGTTGCTCGATATAGTCGGCGGCTTGGTTAAGGATCTGGCTCTTTTGGGCTTGGCAGCTGGGTACCAACTCCTGGAGACGCTTCATACCCTCGTTGATATTCTCTCTTCGTCGTCTCTCAACTTCCTTGTGAGATTCACGTCGTTGGGACAACCATTGCTCGGTTCCAGGGGTGGGCCTTGTGTCATTGGCTGCAAGTGATTTCATCTTATCAGAGTCCTCGGCCTTTGAGGAAGTCTCGTTGTCTGGTGTGTGGAACTCAGGCTCGCCCTCGCCGGCTTCAGCGGCTGGGGCCTCGTCTTCACCCTCAGCTTCGACGGCAGCAGCCTTGGCGGCTTTGCCTCCCTTTCGCTTCTTGCCAGCGGCGCCCTTAGCGGCTTTTTTGCCGGGGCCGCCATTGGTCTCGGGCTCTCTCACAGAAAGCTCTTCAGACTCCTTGGCGAGCTTGCTTCTCAGCAGAGCGTCCTGGGCACTTTCTTCTTCTTCGCCAGCGGCCTCAGGAGCGTCAACCTCAGCATCATCGCCAGCGGCAGCAGCAGCATCAGCCTCAGCCTCAGCACCGGGCTCCTCTTCGCCGCCTTCCTTGCCCTGCTCGCCCTCGCTGCCGTCGGCAGCAGTAGCAGCAGCAACGCTCTTGGCCAGCAACTCGTGGTCAACGTTACTATCTTCAGTTCCCTCGGCGCCGTCGCCGCCCTCAGCAAGCAGCGCATCGTCAATCAGCTTGGATGAGACCTCATTCTCGGCCTGGCTGGTGTTTCGACTCCGAGGCTTCTTCTGCTGCTTCTGCCCTGCCTTCTGCTTCTCCGAGCCGGCTTGGTTCCTTGCCCTCTTGTTTGTGGGACGAGATGACGCGGTATTCATGTTGAAGGTTTTGATAACTCGTGTGGAGTATTATGTTTCTGAGTGTTAGTTAATGCCATTATTTTTTCTTTTGTGTAGTGGTCCATTGGTGACTGAAATGTAGTGGAAAAGAGGAAAACTCAGCAGAACCAACCAAAGAGTTCAATTGCAGCTCTTGACCTGTGTGACTCGTTGTTCAAGCACTGTCCACATGATATGAAATACCACAACTCATGGTAAACTTACCAAAACCAAAAAGGAAGTAGCTTTCTCCCTGTGCTTGAGTTTCAGCAAGCTCAAGTCGGAATGTTCGTTTTAAATCCTTGTTTGACACCTAGTATCAAGTTACAAGACTTCCAAGTGCAACTCTCGTGGCTCGTGATATTTGTTGTTTCGTGAACCTCTCAAAGTGCTCGCGAGTTAAGGATATCTAGTCCAGGTCAGGTGGTTGCTGCTGTGGATGATGATAATAACAAAAACAATAAAAAAAGTGGGAAAGGGTCTTCTTGGAGAGGAATGGAAGGAAAAACGTGATCGCTTCCAAGTTAATCGAGGGGGAGGGGAGGGCAGTGTGCGGAATGTGTGTGTCTTGTTTGTGAAATTATGCTGGGAAAAGTCTCTGTGTGGAAGTCAGCTGAGTCATGCACGGCTAGGTTTTTGAATCAAAAACCACCACCACACCACCACAAGCCAATTTCGCACTAGAGGCAATTAATAGATTGCGTAATCGCCAACATGTGACTTTTTTTCTTCTTTCGATCTGTTCTGAGAATGCTAGCAACAAGTCACGGGTGCTTATGTAACGGTATGTTGTTGTTGTTTCGCTCTTGAGTCCAGGCTGCCATTCACATCAAACGTGACTTTGGCCCACATACCGGACCGCGCCGAGCCGATTTGTCTCAACAGCCTCAACAGCTCTTAATTGGTAGGGCCTCAACTTAGTGAGCATATCAGCCTTACTCATGGGCCACCGGTATTCCACTTAAAAGCCCGTTCACGTCATCTCCTATGGCCCTGTTTTACTCTAGGCAAGTAGTATGAGAGATTGCCGTGAGCTAATAGAACTCAATATGACTAGCCTCTGAGCACTCATGGCAGCTAGAGAGTTACTGCGTTCAGTCCGCTTGCACAAACATACTTATAGGTATAAAGCATAGTCACCCATTGGGTTTCTCATGTCATCTCTTACGGGCCCTGTTTACCTCAAAGAAACGGTTGATAGACGGACAAGCTAATGAAGCTCAAAATGGCCAGTCTCTAACCACTCATGAGACACAGAGAGCTGCTGTTTACACCGCACATGAAGACACTCCTATAGATGTGAAGCATAGAGAGTCGTCAGGCGTTGGCTTTGTTTGACGATTTCTGCTAGCGATACCCAAACTAGCATAAAGCAGGATCCAAAGCGAACATCATTATTGCTTGGAAACTTGGCCAAATTGTAGCTACGGGTCGTTCATCTTGTGGTCCGCACAATCTTTTTCAGGATGTGAACCTTAGAGAACGATAAAAAAGACTGAATGCAAAAGCTAGACTCTCAGTTTGAGTGAAGGTACCGATCTTTTCGTGCTCAGCTGGATCAGGTGTGTTGTTGGAGACTGGGTTCTCTCCGTAATATGCGCTAGGTAACGTTTCCATGCTTCCAAGGCGCCCAACTTCAACTGCAGATTGAGACTTGAAGTCGGCTGTCGGCGGTCGGCGGTCAGCTGCGTCTATACCAGGGCTTGCAGAGCATTCCCATTTTTCGACTCATCAAATCGTGGCTATGATGTGCTCTACTGTGCTCTACTGTGCTCTACTGTGCTAAGCAGTGATTGTGCGTTACTCTCTTTGAGTCTTATCTGAGTTTCCAGCCGACTCAATCTGGTGCACCGCATCTAAGAGTACGGCTCGGTCACGATTATGCACAGGCCTGAACTTTTTAGTATCGCCTATTATCAAGCTATATGCCCATTGGGCTGCGCCCTACAACCAGCTTAGATAGCTAAATGCTAAGTTAGTAACCAATCTTGCTTAGCCCAAACCCTCTACAGGCAATTGATGAGACGGGGACGAAAGTTTGGTTTCTGGTGATGATCGGTGCACTGGTTGCGTGCACTCCAGTAGGTGCAAAAGCACAAAACACACATGACATATAGCACCACTCGTCTTTTCTATTCAGTGCCGTCTACTGAGGCTTGGCACTGGGAGACATGGTTCCATGCTGCGTAGCAGTGAGTGCTGACCGCCTTAAGCTGAGACTGGCTGGCGCTACTTTCTGTAAGTGCAGTTTTTTCTAACGTGAAGTGCAGTTAGCAGATGTACCTGTTATGGCAGATGTTATGTATATCACACTGAATGTCAGACCCCCCGCAAAAATATTGGAAACCTAGAGCACAAGTAGGTCGGCGAGATGTAAACTCGGGACTCAGGGGTTTGGCGATAAGTCCTTATCTACTCGGATCAAACTCAGAAGATTGCAATCTTCAAGGCGAAGATCGTCTGTTGCTCAACTTGCTATCCTATGACAGATTGGCTCCTTTGAGTAGATCATGGCCCTAAAGGCGGCTAAACTTCGGATATCAGCCACAACACTTCCGGAAAGGGAGCCAAGCACCCGTGATACGAACGTTCTTACAGCTCTAGGTAACCATATATAATCAGTTGCCTGGGATACCCCCCGAACAGCCCACCCGCCCAGTGATCGACATGTCTCGCTACCAGTAACCTGCCTAATCGGGACCGAGGGGAAAAAGAACGCTCTCGATCGGCGATGATGAGGAAGAATGCAGGGATGATCAGCGGGTTTTTTTTTCAGTGGTGCGTAGCCCTGCTGGCCTTGGTGTTGTGTGGGCGGTGCTGCTGGCACAGTATGATGTTACAGCGACCTCCATGTCTTGGCATTTGCACGGCACCAACTTTTGGCATGCATCGCTTGCTTTTCACGTCTCAACAGTTTGGATAGAGAGAAATTCGACCGAGGATAACCTGTTCAACATACAAACGAACTTCTGTTAGAACTAATCAATCTACTGAATGCTAAGCTGAAACTTTGTTTGCTTTATCATCTCGACCCTCATTGGCTAGTGTTAAGAAGCAGATATACTCTATTCGGCCCTAACTTCCATCTTCTGTCTCAGGTATGATGCGGAACTCTAGTTCTCTGCATTCTAGCGTACATTGATCACCTCAGTCACGCTTTTGTAAGTTGACCCAGCGACCAAGGGATAAAAATTTAAGTCTCGCCACGAAAACACGAGCTGATCACCCAGCTTACCTAACGTAAACTCCTCCAAATCATCACACACTGGCAACTTCTTGGCGCGATTATGCATCTCAAACCGGTAAGGCTAGCAGGTTACAGTACGAGTCGCATCTACTGGTCTATTCTACTGGTCTATTCTAACGGTAAAGGGCGGCAAATGAGGGCCCAAACAGACGACCGGCAGTAATTTACATGCTTCAAAGCCGAGCTCAGTGGTCGTTGTGCACATTACGCCTAACTATGATACAACCCCTCTTTCTGACAGGACTCCTTCTTCTTGGGGGGTGGCTCTTTTCTGTGAAAAGCTTACTTCGGCTCCTTCTGAAAAACCTCGCGTCCTGTCCGTGGGCATACCCCCTTCCCTATATCGGCGAGACCCGCTCTTATTTAAACTTTTTCGGCGTGCCTTATCTACTGTTTTCAGTCACGAATGGCTCTGCTTATGGACTCGCGGGACTAGATTTTGAGGGTTCTGGTCTCATACCTGAGTATCTCAGGCTGTCGATGTTACATTGTGTCGATGGGACCCGATCAAAATGCAACTGAAAAAAAAAGTTTAGTCTCGGAGACGCCGAACTAACAACCGATCGGCGGCATCTGCCAGTGAGGTTTTTTATGCGCGCATGCAGGGTTTCGCTCTGCCTCGGGGCTCTTATGCCTGAGAGTCAACGCCATAACTGCAGCTTCATTAAGCACAAGGGGGACAATATTAAAGTCACGCACTTTTTTTTTTTTCTGAGTCGAGTTCCCCAGACTGAGAGGGTTTTTTCAAACTGGCTGCTCCTGGTTTGAAAGGAAAAAGAGGGGGAAAGACAAAGCTTCATACCGTGTGTCGCAGAATATGTATGCCGGGCATGACACAAGACTGATTCCATAAAAACTCTAAATTTCTTGGAGAGAGAGAGGGAGAAAAAACTGTATCTCGCTAAGCACCCATTATCTTACAGAGATGATTTCTATAGCCAAACTTCCTGTATCTGGCCTCAGAAAAAAGTAAAACCTCCATTTTAAAGTTCAAAGGCAGGCTGCTCAAGACGAAATGGAGGTTGTTGGTACCCAGATCCACAAAAATGGGCTTACTTCTTGGCTGAAAAAAAAAAAAAAAAATAAGTCCCCTTTAACTCTACTTCCTCGAGAACGAAATAAAAATAAAATAAAAAAAAAAAAGATTTTTGGGAAAAAGCAAAAAAAGGAACAAGTTATACCTGGCACTCGCGGCGTCGCCCCACCGCTCAGCATTGAACTTCAAAATCTGGGATGGGCAAAATCGGAGCCGTGGCTTGGCTTTTACTCCTCGGGGAACGTTAACTCTTTTCCGGCTCCTTGAGTTCCCTCTCTCTCGACCGGATGGCTATTTTCTTTAAACCTCTCAGCCAATAACGAATATCGTTCTCTTTATCAGAAACTCCCCCCAACAGCCCATCCTCGGTCTCGCCCTCTTCTTTTCAGGTCTCCCTCTAATCTTTATCTTTGGTTCTCTCTCTCATATATATATCTCGCCTACCCCCTGCTTTCCCTCTTTTCCTCTCCTCTCTTCAGCTGTATCACCAGAACAAATATATTTCACACAGCTCTTGTTCAATAATGACTGGCCTCAACACAGCTGAGGCTCTTGCCCCAGCGCACGCCTCAAACGTCATTGTGGAGGCTGACGCTGTCGACGAGGTTCGACAAACCCAAATCCAGGAGGACCATCAAATGAGCCAGCTAAAAGAAAAGGAGGACGCTACTCTAGACCTAAGCTCTGAGATGTCTGGCACTGAGGTTCACTCTCATGGCCCTGCCCCTACTGAGGAGGAGCTTGCCACTTTGAGAAAAGTTAGCGACAGACTACCCATTGCTACCTGGTTGGTTGCCGTTGTCGAGCTCTGCGAGCGTTTCACATACTATGGTATCTCCGGCCCGTTTCAAAACTATATGCAGATCCCCTACACCTCCACTCGTCAAAGAGGTGCTATTGGTCTGGGTCAAAGTAGCGCTACTGCTCTGTCATACTTTTTCCAATTTTGGTGTTACGTTACCCCAATCTTGGGCGCAGTCGTTAGTGACAAGTGGTTGGGTAAGTACAAGACCATTTGCTTGTTCTCTGGTGTCTATGTGATTGGAAACTTGATTTTGTTTGTCACATCTTTGCCCACCGCTATCGAGCATGGTGCTGCCTTGGGAGGACTGGTCACTGCCATGGTTGTTATTGGATTAGGAACTGGTGGTATCAAGGCTAATGTCGCACCCTTGATTGCCGACCAGTACACCAACACCAAACCATTTGTCAAGACGTTGAAGTCTGGTGAGCGAGTTATTGTCGACCCGGCCATCACTGTGCAGAGCATTTTCTTGATCTTTTACTTCTGTATCAACACTGGAAGTCTGTCTGCCATTGCTACCACTGAGTTGGAAAAATATGTGGGATTCTGGGCTGCTTACTTGTTGCCCTTCTGTTTCTTCTTTTTAGGTATCGTTTGTCTTGCTCTCGGATACAGAGTTTATGTCAAGAGACCTCCCATGGGCTCCGTGTTGCCCGATTCATTCAAGATTTTGGCTATCTCTGCCAAGAACGGGTTCAAGCTCGAGAAGGCCAAGCCTTCATACAGAGAGGCTAACGGTCTTTCAATGAGCGGAATTGGCTGGAGCGATTTGTTTGTCGACGAAGTTAAGCGATCCCTTTATGCATGCAAGGTTTTTATCTACTTCCCCATCTTCTGGGTGGTTTACGGCCAAATGATGAACAACTTTGTGTCTCAGGCTGGCCAGATGGAGACGCACGCAATTCCCAATGACATTATGCAGAACATTGACCCCATTGCCATTATCATTTTCATCCCCATCCTCAATGGGTTCGTTTACCCAACAATGAGAAAGATGGGCATTGACTTCAAGCCTATCACTAGAATCTTCTTTGGGTTCATCTTTGCCGCTTTGTCAATGGCATATGCTGCAATTGTTCAGCACCTCATTTACACCAAAGGACCATGCTACGACGCCCCATTGGAGTGCGCTGCATCAATGGACGGTGCCATCCCCAACAGAATTCATGTTGCTGTTCAAACCCCGGCCTACGTTTTCCTTGCTCTGGGTGAGATCTTTGCCAACGTTACCGGATTGGAGTACGCTTACACCAAGGCACCCGCCAACATGAAGTCATTTATCATGTCAATGTATCTATTCACCAATGCAATTGGTGCTGCTCTCGGTATCGCTCTGTCGCCTACCGCTAAGAACCCCAAGCTCGTTTGGATGTACACTGGCTTGTCCATTGCTACTTTTATCGCCGGTGTGATCTTCTGGTTGGTGTTCAAGAGCTTCAACAAGGTCGAGGACGAGCTCAACGTTATTGATGCTGAGTATACCGCAGAGCTCAATGCTAATATTGAGCACAACAAGAAGAAGAGCAAGGTTGGACCTGCTGCTTAGGGACTTTTTTTTTTTTTCATTTGCTTTTCTCTTTTTTTTTTTTTTAGACTCGGGTTTTGGCCCAAGTCGCTCATTCCAGTTGATCTCTGGATCTCATGACTCTTGTTTTTACCCTCTCTTGTATAGTACAAGAGGTGCGTTCATAGCTGTAAAGATTAGTAACTGTATTTTTGTTGCCATCTCCTTTTTCTTCTTCGAAAGTCCCATTCTGGTCAAAGCTCGAATAAGTTATGTACATGATGCATAATGTCATTATAAATAGGTGTAGAGATGGCGCTGGTAGGGCTCCGTGGTCACTAGAGCCACGGACTCGGTTTCAAGTCTCACGAAGCGTGCTGAGTGGATGTCAGCTATGGTATCGCTCAAAAGACTCGTATTTAGCCTCAAAAAAAAAGAGAACTGGCCGAGTCAGTTTTCAGCTGTCTGAATTCTGTCGTGCTGTAGCTCAAAAATCCAACAACCGCTCTAAGCAAAACGGACTTTCCTTTCTCTAGTCTTGGGCTTAGGCTCGTCCTCCTGCTTGCCCTTTCGTTTCCGTCTCTTCAGCTCAGACATCTTTGAACTCAGCTTACTCTCACGCTCCTGCTCCTTCTCTTCCATTTCCTTTCGCTTAGCTTCCCGGATTTCCTCAAGCTGCCTTGCTTTCTCAAGCTTTGAAGCCTGTTTGGAGTCAGTAGCCTCAGAAACCTGTTTCAAGATTCTCATCATAATGTCGTCATTGTCAGCAAACTTCTTGCCCTTCTTGCCTCGCCCATGGCGCAGAGCAGCTTTCTTGATCCCCTCAGGGTCAATGGCCCGGTTCAACTTGGGTAGATTCAGCTGTGACTCTGGGTATATCTTGACTTTCCGCCCGTTCTTCTTGATGGTCTTGATCTTGTCGGTGTTCTTTTTGGTGACTTTCTTGGCCTTGTTGGCAGTGTCTACCGACAGGACGTTACGAGCTTTGATGTCCTGCTTGACCTCCTGCTCAATCCCCCTCATGGGGTTCTGAGCTCTTGTTTTCTTAGCCATTTTGTGTGCGTTGTGGTTTTTCCTAAAAAAAAAAAAAAAAAAAAATTCAATTTAATCGCTTTAATAATATTAGACTGAAGCTTAGTGTGATGATCACCAGTGATTCACCACAGATCTGAGCGCGCCGCTAGTTTATGCCAGTCATGTGACTTGTTACCTAACTTGCTAGCGCTGAATCATGCCCATAACGGCAATGTGGGCTTATCTGATTATCGATCACTGGGTCCTTGCGCCTTAGATAATAGGTTTACCTGAGCTCTCAGGCCATCGATCCTGCCAGCTGGGGGTGACGAGAGCTCTAACAGCCGCGGTTTTGATTTTAATTTTCAATTGAACAACTCCCAGGGCAGTAGTTACAGCATCAATTGAGATAACTAAAAAAATGGCGGAGGAGCGGATAATTTCTCATATGAACAAGGACCATCACCTTTCCCTGGTAGATTACGCTGTCTACTACGGTCGTATACCCTCATCTGACCCCGGTCTCGCCACGGTAGCGATGACGGAGATTTTTCTTGACCATTTCGTGCTACAATTGAACTCAGACATTAGTGCCAGCGGTGACGACAGGAATGCTGTTTCCAGTGGGGGCAAAGATGTCAGAATTGCTCTTGAACCGCCAATGGAATCACTGGGCGATGCTAGAGCACAACTAGTGGAAATGGCCAAGGAGGCAGCTAGGGCAAGAGGATTTGATGTTTTCCAAATCACTACTTACAAACCTCCCTCCCTCAAAGTGGTTTTAATAGAAGCTCTGGTGGGGCTATCGGTTCTGGTTATCCCCTTTGGAGTCATTGGCGGTCGAGATGGTACTTTGTTGTTTGCAGCAACTATGGCTCTCATGTTTGGGCTCCATATCCTCGAGTATCACATGATTATGGCCCCAGCTCTAAAAAAGTATAGAGTGCCTCGGGAAGTTAGGTGGAAATGGGTCTTGGCGTCTTTAATGGAAGGATTCCCTGCATTCTTGCGTATCAAGGAGCTGATTGAAGAAAAGCGACATTAGGTCTGTCAAGGGTCGGCTCACTGGAGAAGCTGCCCTGTTTCTCATCGCTGATCCTGCAATTGTAGCAGAGTGTCCCAGTATTTTATAATGTGGGTTGCCAGTCAGCACCCTAAGTGCGGAAAGTACGTACCAGCACAAGTCGGCACGGGCCCAAAAATCACATGCCCGTCCGAAAAACATACCTCCGGGTTTTTGGGACACCAGCACCTTGCTGTCGGGTCGCGGACCCGATGGTATTACTCTCAGATCCAACTAGTGTGCACTGACTTTAAAGAATTGGTCATATAAATACAAGATTACTATGGTAGATACATTTTAAATCACGAGAACGAGCCCAGACAGGGTAAGAAGAGCGAGCAGTGAAACCGACATCGCGGTTGCGGCAGCGCCGTTCTTCTTAGCAGTCGACGTGGCCGTTGATGTGCTTGTGGTAGATGTGGCTGTGGCAGTACTTCCCGCAGTGGTAGCAGGTAAAGTAGCTGAACCAGTTTTGATTGATTTGGAACCCGAGGAAATAGCGGTCTGGCTCCCAGTTGAAAACGCAACCTGGTCAGTAGAGGCGAAACCTTGTGATGTAGCAGCAGAGGTGGGGACTGACTCCAAGCTCTTCGTCTGTGCATTCTGCGAATATGAGAATGAGGCAGCAGTGACTGAGCTGATGGAGAACTGGGTGCTGACAAATGCGGTCGAAGAGTAATTTGGAGCTTTTGAGGCAGATGGGACCGAGCTGCCAATTGACTGGATGTTCTGGCTGGTGGAATTGAACTTGGTTTCTGCCAAGGAAATCTCATAGTTGTCCAAGTCATACACGACATATGCACCCTTGAGGAAAGTGTCACCTAGAGTCATTGAGTCACTCGTTCCTGAAGCAATACCCAAAGCACACGCTGGAGAACCATCACTATAGGTAATAGGCTCGCCGGAAACAACGCTCACCAATTCGTACAGTAGCTGGTCAAGGGGAACAGACAACTCAAATCCACTGAAATTGTAGACAATCGAGGCACCATTGTTGACATCAGAGTTCCCGGCACTGCATGGAAGGGCAAACATGCCCAAGTCAGACTCATACTCAGCTCCAATAGTGTTGGCAATCTGGTTGACAATTGAGGAGGGCATGTGAGACAGAGTAGATCCCGAGTCAAGCAGGATCGGTAAGTTGATATTTGAGAAATACTTCCCCTGATCGCCGTCATTATCCTTGTATGCCAGGCCACTAAGAATGATGGTCATCTCAATTGGTCTAAGGATCGTAGAAGAGCTGAGACGATTGACAATTGGCACAGTCACCAGATCGCCGGTGTACTTTTCATGGTCGACACCACCAAAGAGAATACTACCAGCTCCAGCCTCCTTATCATTCATCCATAGTGAGTAAGCAAGGGCGTCAATATCCTTGTTTTCCTTCAGAGCTACGGGCAAGTTTGCATAAGGCCCGGCGTAAGGACCCGTGGTTTGCGACGAATACCGGGTCAGCGACGAGAGTCCAGTAAACCCAATTCCACACACACCCAATGTAGAGTTTGCCTCTTCGCCAAGCCCAAACATGAACTGGTCAATGGTGAACTCGCTGTCGCCGCCAATAACCGCCTTGTCAAGCCCCCATTTGCCCTGTGCATAAGTGTAATCTGCGTACTGTATTTCAAATTCTCCCGCCGTGTCGTTGTAACTGAAATCCTGGGACTTGGATGGGTCGAAAGTCCCGCTTACCGAGCAATTGACCCCACTGCCATTCTCGATCTCACTTGAAGAAGTTGTGCAGTACTTGTTGCCAGCCTCGATGACCCACAGATCGCTTGATCCGGTGTCCAGGGCCGCTCGTACAGTCTGGCCAGGGTTCCCAAGCTCAATGTCTATCAGGTACAGCTGGTCATCTGCCTTCAAAGCAATCTCGTTATCCCGAGCGCCCAGCCTCTTGAGCCCGGGGGACGACAATGGGTAGTAACTGGCGGATTTGTCAATTGAAGTGAAATCTAGCTTGACAGTGCCCTGGTTTTTCCGTTTCTGTAGTCGATCTGAGTTTGGCTTAGGTAGAGCCGCAGCCAAGCTACAGGCTTCCACCAGGACAGTCGCCGCACTCAGAAACTTCATCCTTTTTTCAACTCTGCCGGCAGTGAATCAAAAAGGTACAATTTTTTTGAGAAGGGCTAGCCGCAGCTATTTAGAAGATTTCCTTCCTTCTTAGTATTCTCGAAGGTGACTGGTGCTGCATCTTGCGGGGCCAGGGGCAGGAGGGGGGCCCCTTGCCGCTAATTAGACCATGCACTACTGTTACAGCTGTCTGCTCGGTCACAGGGCTGTGACGGTGCCGGTGACACTGACAGGAGCGTATTTAAAAGCGCCTCATTAGTGGACACCGCCGCGCAGCCGGATCTCCGCTTGTTTTCTCCAAAAAGGGCACAGCCGATCGCGGGCTTTTTCCCCCTTTGTTAGCGGCGAGATCTGGCGCATGTGCCCTGGATCTAATTCATGGTCATGAACTCATCAACTTGGACGAGATTGCCTCCGTCATTCAGTACATTCGGTCTCAGTTTAGTAGTAATGGGTTGTTAGTATCCGCGCAGAGGAGCTCAATCTGTCTTGTCCTGTGCTGCTTGGTTGTATAACTTTAGTCAGTCTAGCCCGTGTGATAAATGAGATCTGTCACCGTATAATCGTTCTCCTGAATCTTGCAAGCAAAGCATGGCCTGAGCGGATCGATCGAATTGAGCTACGCCATGTAACGTTCCCAGCCATGCGGGTTGGTACGTGCGCAAGACGTGCGCAAGGTTCGTTGGCGGCGTGAGCTCAATGCAAGATTCTGGATATCCTTGGACAAAAGCTCATGTGGAGGGTGCCGCAAATCAGACGAGTTAGGATCTGCTCTTCAGTTTGAGAACAAGGATGCGCCGAAGAAAAGCAGAAAGCAAGTTACGGGGTCCGGTCAAGTCATTTCATAAGGTCTTGTCGACTGGATCTATACGAGCTTAACCTATATACTGGAACCTTGACCTCGGAGACGCACATCATTCATCCCCGGTTATTCTCTTGGCGGAAGTATGCTGCGGTGTCTCTCACCTGGCATAGACCAAAATTGTAGTCTTCAGTCTTAGCCCATAGCAGCAACCTTGGCTCACGTGTGATAATCAGGGCAGGGGTCCGGCTCTTTGCAACGCCCTAGGATATCAGAATCAAGACAAGGTGTCCCCTGGCCCTCCAGTCCAGCGGGCGCAATGTCAAGGTAATGATCAATGCCAAGAGATTGTCACTCAAAGCTTCGTAGTTTGCCGTGTCGGCCGATCCCGCCGTGATCGCGATCTGTCGTTCCATCACTCCTTAGCCGATTTAAACCCTAAGTCTACCGTAGGCGTGACTAATGGAGATCTCCATATGATCCCAACCAGCCTGATCAACCGGTTCGCCAGACGGTCCCGGACAACGCCTGAATTTCTTCGTTTTAGGCCCGAGCTTCAAGAAAGTCTCATCTCTGAGTATCTTATAACCTGAGGATTAGCCGCAGCACTGTGTCAGTGGTGGTGCGCTGCCAATCCCTCTTTCCCACTCTCTATCAACTTGACATGATCACGAGGCGCTCTCCGCATGAAATGCAGCGGCTCATTTTTGCCCTAAGTGTTCAACAAGATCTTCAGCCCTTGGGTCTTACGGCCGGCGTAAATCGACGATCTCGCGAGATCTAGATCTTCAGAAGCACCAAGTCACGTGGGCTCAGATACGGTGCAGAAGCTTCTCCAGGTGGCACTCGCTATTCCATCATTCCCAACACTCCTATTTACACTATTTTGAAGATTCTCCCAGCGGCGATACCGTTGAAGAGAGGGCAGTCGCGGATGGGGATACTTCTGTGGAAGTGATTGCTGTTGTGAATGTCAATGCTCGCCAATGCTGCTGTGGATGTCGATGCCACTGAAGGTGCCAATTACAACGTGGAGTCCATGACTCTCGATGAAGTTGAAATAAGAATCGCCAGGCCGCGGGCTCGGGAAGCGGGGACTCAGGAAGCATCTTCTGCTCCCATCATTCTTATCATGAGGTGAGGACCTCTCAATTAATTTTTGCATCAGTGGCCCCTTTTCTTCCTTCATTGTGGATTTTGCGCTCTCTTTCCTTATGTTTATATGGATTTTCGTCTTAAGACGCAGCCTTCTGTGAATGATCCTTTTCCTGTTGTATGCAGACCATGCGCCGCGTATCCTCTCTTCATCTCTATATTTATTCTATAAAAAAAATGATAAAAGCCAAAAAAAAAAAAGTAGCTACGGGGTTCTGGTCAGAATATTCACATTGAAGAGCTCCAAGTCGATGGCATCAAGTATCACGGGGGTATTGACGTTTGGGAAGAAGGTCCCTTTTTGCATCTTGTGGTCATTATATCATTTATAGAGGACAAGTGATTACTCAAGAGGATGTTGTCGCTGCATCTTCTGGGGTCACCACTGGTACCAAAGTACTGACTTTTTTTTCAAGTCGGGTCTAAATCTTTCCCCACAAAACCCGCTTCAGTCATTTGCTTACCATCTGAAAGATAGATTCTCTTCTGAGCTCCTTATGCCCACCTGCATGGTTTTTACTGAACTTTTGGAGACTCTGAACTTTTGGAGACTCTGAGATTCTGCGAATTGAAAAAGACTTGAACCAATAGACTTTGAAACTTCAGTACGGAACAAGCCCGTTCAGAAATTTTCGGCTAACGAAAATGAGTGGATATATTCCGACCGTCACAAGCTTCTTCAGGCCGGAGTCGGACTGCAGCCGACGGGATCCCAACATGCATCTTATGCACGTCCCGTTACTGCATGCATATAACCTGCTGCAGATGTACAATGACGTCAACTGATGAGCACTGATAACGTTAACGAGTGCTTTACGAAGTAATACATGAGAGAGTCTCATACTGAGATGGTTCAGAGTCCTCGGGATGGAAATGATTTCGTCACGAGCTCTTCTCAGTCGCATATAATCTTCATGGCGATCTTCACGGCGAAGCTTGTTTGCCTTTTCAGCCTGGAACTGACAACAATGATCCCTTTTCAGGATCCGCACCTAGATCCACGGACACCACTGTCCTTATGTGAGGCACCGCTGTTCTCGTTTGCAAAATCAAATTGTGAAAATGTTGAATACAAAAATGCAAGAAAATATCAGAAATATACAAAACTTCTATGAACAAAATAACAATAAAAAAAAAAAAAAACAAGCTTGGCGAATCAAACAGAAGAAGCCATGGTGTTGTACCTAGAGAAAGGCAGGAGATCCTGGTTCTCAGTTTCAGCCTTCTTCCTGCTACCACCACCACTATTCTTCCTGTCCTTATGGCGGAAGTAAATCCTTTTGACCCACTTATGGAACTCGCATCCAATAATAAACACAATAAGCCCGGCAAAACCGACCCCCCATTCCCATGAGATGGGTGCATGCAAGAACACCACTCTGTTGATCACAGGGATATAAATAACGGGGAACACTGTGACTAGCCCGATAAGCACTGACCAAAACAGAAGCCAGTTGGCCCACACATCATGTATCCAGCCGGTTAGTTTGCTCCTGTTGAGCTCAGGGTGCATATCAAAGAAAGATCGTCTAGTGTCGATAAGCTCCCATGCCAAAAACAGTAGACCCCAAGTCATTTGTACAAATGCAGTGGATCGGCCCCTGAATACCTCATGGCAAGCATCGGAGTAGTTGTTGTTGCAGTTATCGCCAAGTCCATCACCCTGGCCATAGACAATACCCACAAATGACACAATGCAAATGATAGCGAGCCATCCACCGTAAACAAGCATATCAGTGCACACCTCCCAGGTGAAAATAGCTGTTCGAGGGTCCTTGGGGGGTTTTTCCATGATATCGGGGGATGCCTTCTCAATACCAAGACCCATAGCAGGGAATGACGAGGTGGCCATGATGATCCACAGAGTCTCAACGGGGGAAGCTGGGAACACTGAAAATCCATCCTTGTCTTTGAACGCAAGCCCAATCATTAGGAACAAAGCCAATGCAACGTTGCCAGCAAGCAAATGCAGAGCGAACTTTTGGATATTGTCGGTCATCCTTCTGCCCTCCTCAATAGCGTTGATGATAGATGCAAAGTTATCATCGCTGAGCACAATATCACTAGCATCCTTGGCAACATCGCTGCCGGCAATACCCATGGCAATACCAACATCAGCTTTTTTTAGTGAAGGCGAGTCGTTAACACCGTCACCGGTCATTGCTGTGAACGCCTTGCGCCGGTGCAAAGCCTCGATCATGCGGACTTTGGTCTTGGGTGCGCACCGGGCAATAACAAGCGGCAACACGGGGAGCTGGTCGACCTGAGCATCAGTCAAGGCATCAAACTCGCCAGCGGTCATCACCATTGCTTTGACCACATCGGGAGCGTATGAATGCAAGTTCTTGGGCAGGATCCCAACTTCCTTGGCAATGGCACTCGCAGTGCCCGGGTGGTCACCGGTAAGCATGTGGACATTGATACCGGCATGGTGGCATTTGCGCACAGCGCCTGCTGACTCGTTTCGCGGAGGATCGTAGATTCCTACTAGTCCAAGTAAGCAGAGGTCCTTCTCGACATCCTCTCGGTTGACACTGTCGGCAAACACGCCTTCTGCAGATGTATCCCAGGTGCGGTTGGCAAAAGCCAGTACTCTCAACCCTTGGCTAGCAAACTTATCAACCTGGTCCAGGATAATTTGATGCTGGTCCCCGCCAAATGGGACTCTTTCTGTGCCCTCTGTGCCGTACCAGTGAGTGCAAATGTTCATTAATCGCTCAACGGCACCCTTGGTGTACACAGTGGTGTTACCGGTCTGGTTATCCTTGTATACAGCCGACATGCGCTTCACTGAAGAGTCAAAAGGGTACTCTGCAAGGTGGCTGTACCTGTAAGACTTCTCCCCAGTAACATCATCATCGTTGCTATCACCAGCAAGTTTTGTACGCTGCATTCCCAGTCTGTAGGCGAACACCTGCACAGCAATCTCGGTAGGGTCACCATTAGCTTTCCACACCACCTCGGAGCTCTCTTGCTCCTTGTCCTCACTTTTATCGGCTTTGTCTTGACGGACAACGGCGATATTAGCCAAGGAAGCAGTTGAGATCCACTCGTAGAACTTCTCATTGTCAACCACTTTGTCAACAACAGCTCCCGTATCCTCCCTCTTTACAGTACCCACGGTAGGGTCAAATGGGTCGCCGGTCTCAGTAACATCCAGAGTAAACAACTGAGGGATCCACACCTTCTTGACAATCATCTTACCCTGGGTCAACGTGCCGGTCTTGTCGGAGCAAATATCGTTAACAGCACCCAAAGCTTCGAGGGAGTCGAGCTTACGCACAATCACGTTACGCCTGACCATAGCCTTGGTGCCCATAGCCATTGTGATTGTAAGCACCACGACCAGCGACGCGGGGATCATAGCCAGAGCAGCAACAACGGCGTAGATACCGACTTCCCTTGTAACGTTGAATTTCTGAGCTGCCATAACAATGATTGCCAATACCACTGCAATGAAGAAAAGCAAAATGGCAAGCTTGGATAACAGCCTGTGGAGTGGGGTACCAATAGATGTGCCCAAGAATGCGCCCAGCAAGTCGTTGACAGTCAACACGGTAGCTTTGACGTAGTCTCGCTTACGAGCATTGCCGTGCTCATCTCGCTCGACCTGCCTCACCTTCGATTGTTTCCCCTTGAGCGAGCTTGCAATAGTACCAATCTCTGTATGCATACCTGTTGAAGTCACAATAGCTCTTGCTCGGCCCTTGCTGACAATAGAGGAGCTGAATGCCATATTGATCCGGTCACCCACAGGTCCATCAGCAGCGCAAACTTCTTGTGGTATCTTGGCTACTGGCAAAGACTCACCGGTCAGTAACGCCTCGTCAGTCTCAAAGTTCATGCCGCTGACTACCCTGCAATCAGCGGGGACAGTGTCGCCAACGTTCATAACCACCAAATCGCCGGGGACAAGCTCAATGCTGGGCACGGTCTCGTCTGACCCGTTTCTAATCACGCGGGCAGTAGGGCTTGAGAGCGACCTTAAAGCATCCATGGTCTTTTCGGCGTTGAACTCTTGAATAAACCCCACCACCACGTTGATACCGAAAACACCGGCAATGACTCCGCCGGCGATCCAATCCTTCATACCAAACGAAATAATCATGCATGCTAGCAACACCAAGATCATGGCATTGCATACCTGTCTCAGGAAAACCTGCCATAGCGACACTCCCTTTCCTTCCTCTAAAGCGTTCTGGCCGTACTTGTCCAGCCGTGCCTTGGCCTCCGATGACGAAAGACCGTTATCGAGATTGCTCCCCAGCTTCTCAGCTGTTTGTTTCACCGATAACGTCCATGGTAGAATATCGTCATTGTGTGCGGTACTTTCCTTGAGGTTGGTATGCCCGGGACTGGAGTTGTGCTTTTCTTTGTGATTCGCAGGCTTGTACTTGTCGTTGTGGGTGGTGCTGTTCTGGGAGCTGTCACTGGAAAACGCAGTGGCTTGTCTTGAAACGCCAGCAGTGCCGTTGCTGCTTCCCAGCGTCTTCTCGTCAGCTCCCCGAATCATCTCTGTATCTGTAGTCATGCTAGAACTGCTAGACATAGCAGTGTTTCTTAGAAAAAAAGAGATCAAATATATAGAGTAGCGAATGAAGTAAGAACAAAGGACTTGGTATTATTGTACTTTGAACTTCTCTATAATGATAAATAGTATTAGTGTAACTAATAATAAAACAGTAGAAGGGAAAGAAGATGGAAGTGGGGGGGGGAGCGGGCTTTATATATAAACAAGAGACCTACCACAGTAGCAAGTCTTGGCTTATCAACGTCAAGTCCGGTACTAAAAGAAGTGGTTTACTTCCCGTTGCTAGACTGTCCCCATGCCAAGAAGTTGAGTATCTTGGCAGGAAAGCCATAAAGTTGACTTGCATATATGGGGGAGATAGGGGAGGGGAGACCCACGCAGGTAGGGTAAGGTCCGTAACAGTACCAAATTAAGCGGTTGCGGTTCCATTAAGGTTTAATAACTTTAACAGTTATGACGTTTCGAGCTTTCTCCGATCTACAATGCTGGGCAAGAAAAAAAAGCAAAAGTACAAGGGAAAAAATGAAGCGGATCGATCGATGAGGTTCATGAGCAGCGGGGAGATATGGACATGGCTTGAAAGCTGGTCGGAGTCTGAGTCGGGGTACAAAGCCCGAGTATTGTAACAATTGAGCTCCTTTTGCTCTCGGGCGGAGCAGCAATGGAAAAAAAAAAGACCGAGCGGGGCTCATTCGATCCAGAAAAAATGGTCCATGCGTTAGGGGAATCGTGCAGATCTGCTGATCTCATCTTGCCCCTCCGGCAGTGCGCCGTGGTGATGCGCAATCCGCGGTGAGAAGAACCCGGAATTGGCCGCTTTAATTGCCCATGATGGCCCATGTGCCGCACTGCGATCCCTCCGCCTCGATCGATTCGGCTTCAGGGAGTTCTCGGGAGGACCTCAGTACTACTGATCAACCACGTGGTTTGCAACCTCATTTTTTTTAAAACATTTCAATATTGAAAAAGACGAGGGGTAACAGAGACATGACAAAAGTGCTGGATTTGGGATTTCGAGAAAAGTATTTGATGTTGAAACGTCGTAGAGGTGATCTTTGACTTGGCGGTGATTATCTCTTGGTTGAGGCGATCATTAAGGGTGATCGCTGCATGCATCAACTATGGCTCTATTATGGCTTATCGCTGCTAAAACTTATCGTCGGCGCCCCGGCAGAAGCTCAGGACCCGAGGGACTCTTAGTAATCTCTTCTGGGGGCCAAGCAATAAGCATGCTTTTCAATTGGTGATGAAGACCGAGATAAAAAGATACCCCGCCTCTTGGACTGCATATCAGGCTTTTTGATGCATGCTTCATAAATATTATGCGTCCATATGCATGTTGTTCGCTGTTTCTCGATTTGCCCAAGTCTCGGCCTAGCACGTGTTTCTAGTGAACTCTTCTGTCGGCGATTGGGCATTTCCGAAATTTCCTCCAAGGAACTTAGAGATTGCGTAGCCTAACTGCCTCAATTGCCATAGCAAAGTGCAATATTCCGACTACTAAGCTTTGATACGCCAAGCGACTAAACAGCGAAAACCGTATTCTCAAAGGTGTAGTAGTTGAAACGTCAATCCAGAAATCAATTTTAGGGGTTATCAACCTTGATATGGAACCCCGCCAAGATCGCCAAGCAAGTCCTTTGGTGCTAATCAGTGATGCATCTTCTCTCTCATCTACTGGGCTGAATTAACAAGCCTTCAGATACTGAGCAAAATTGACAGACCACCCTCCTACTCCTGCAATTCGGTAAGTACAAAGATGAGCGAAATCAAGGGCTAATCCGGGACGGAACACTGAGCATCAGCCCCGGAGGGCCTCAGTAGTTGACTATGCATAAAACCAATCCCTTCTGGAAAACTACCGTATCGAGCTCATATCCGATGGGCCTTGATCGGCCCTCGGTTTAACTGCATCAAGTAAAAAAGAGGCAGCGATTAAAAGGCTGGGCCCGCACGTGATAACCCGGCCAAGACCTTGGCTGCTTGGCATGCATAAATCAGTTGGCTTAGTAACAATCGCTGGGCCGACGTCATTAAACTGTTTTACTAACCAGAGTACGGCGGCTACGGCCCGAGCTCCAGACTCAGTCGATCTCCCCTACAAATTCGAAAGGGAGAAAAACAAACAGCTAGGTGCGGGCTTTGTGCTATCAGTCAGCTGACTGCGTCGCACCAGGGCCTGCGCAGTTTGGTCTCGGTCTCCCCATAGTATCATCATGTGACTTTCGCCATCCATGAAAAAAAAAATGAACCCCCATCTTGGAGTCATGAGCAAGTCCCCTAGAGACATTTCATGCCTTTTTAGTTTGCATCTCAAGCATTGGCTAGGAGCACCAATCAGTATATCGCCCTAGGAGATACCTGTCCCTCTACTCCACTCTCTTTCCTTACTACCGTGTCCTAAGGTTATGCTGGAGGTGTCTGGTTTTCTGAGATATCAATATCCCTAGAGGCCATGAATGAGCGTAGTATCTTTCTTGTCATTACTTGCCCACTTTGATGCCTTTCTACAGCAGTCATAATTAGGACTAGTGACATAGCCCCACACCCGGGAACAGCTATTAGCTCCATGGCTCAACCCTCAGCCTGCATAGCAAACACTCTACCTCTTTCGATATAATGCAAATTGGCACAGACGAGGCCATTAGGGTGTTAGAAGCCGTTTTGAATACCAAAATATTTCAAATGTTTATAATATACAATAATATGTAAAAAAAACCCTTTTTATAAATACAGACAAGAACAAGACAAAACTTACTGAACATAAATATGCTCATGTTTACCCTGGACCCACTGGTTCCAAGCCTGGTGGTACCCATCTTCAAGTTCAGCGACCCATTGCTGTGTATCAAAGAACGAGTTAGGTTTTGCCCTATTCTCATAAATAATCCTTCGCAACCCTTCTAGCCGGGCCCTGCCCTGCATGCTGCTAAACGCAATCACTCTGTCCTCATACTCCTGCTCACTAGATACAATCAGCTGCGAGGCCAAGTCGCTGGCGTTGGGTGCCGGTAAGAACGATGCGTACACTATCGAAGCACAGATCCTTGAGCATATCTTGTGCTCGTGTCTAGGATATGTAATGATAGGAGTTCCTGTCCATGCAACATCAGCACCAGTGGTATGAGCATTGCACTCGGGTGTATCTAGCAAGACATCGCAAACCCTTGACCTGAAAATGTGCACATCCTTCTCGGCAACAGGGGTGAAAATGATCCTTGACAAAATATCGCGGGACCCCTCAGTCCACTTGTAAGCCAGAGCAGTAAGGTTGCGCTGTCCAGACTCAGGGAACTGCAGCAACCACAGGTATGCATTGGGAACTCGCTGAAGGATTCTCAGCCATGTGAAGAAAATAGTGGGATCAAGCTTGTACAGCTGGTTGAAGTTGCCCATCAAGAATGCATCCTTGGGTAACCCGGGGAAAAGCTTGCTTCTCAGACTCTGGCGGAGCTGCACCTCAGCATCCCAGTTGTAGTCTTGCCCCACCTGACTCTTGATCAAAGCAGAATCGTTCTCAGCTTGTTTATGGTCAGACACGAAAAGAGATCTTGGCATGTAGATGCACTTCTCTGCGCGGGCAATAGTCGACTCGGGAGGCACAACCACCTTATCAGCCAGCAAGTAATCGTTCCAGCCACTGACCAACGGACCAGCAAAGCCCATCAAGCTAATCTGAACAGGACAGGGTCTAGCGGCAAAAACCTCGTTTCTAGAACCCTTGGTGAACCCGTTCAGGTTGATCAAGACATGGATCCCATCATCAACAATCTGCTTGACAATCTCCTCGTTGGAATGCCCACTCACGTCACGGAACCCAAAGACATCGTTCCTAATCTTGGCACGGTAGCTGGAGCCGTCGTCCCTAGTGGTGGCGTAGCAGTAGGGCTGGACCTTGTTGGGGTCATGCATGCCAAACACGCTCTGCATCAAGTGGCTCAGCGGGTGGTTGACGAAGTCAGAGGAGACATAGCCCACCTTGAGAATCTGGCCGGTGCCCTGTCGATTAGTCTCCGGGACAGCGGGTGGCGGGATCACATGGTTACTCAGCCAAGCCTGGTTCAATGTAGCAGCCGACACTCTTGCGGCGGTCATCCTTGACACCTGGATAAGCTGAGAAGCAGTGAGTGGAAGAGTGAATGCATGGAAGGGTAGAATATTAGAAATAGGAGGCAAGCTTAGGCCCTGGGGAAGCTTTAGGCGAACATAATGGTCGGCCGGTAGCTCCTTACCACTGAGTCTGTCCAAATACCACTTCCGTTGACAAATCCTGATCCCTTCCTCCACGTACTCAACAAGATGGGACCCCTCCATGGGCTGGTTACTCCAGTCGTGCAGCAGTTTCACAAACAGCTGTCTCTGCCTCCAGTCAAGTTGCCCATGGATGGCATCGAGATGTGCAACAAGCTCAGTGGCGCTCTTGCCAATGAACCCGACCCCCCACCTGGAGAAATCGGCAATCTGCTTATCGGCTATCCGCAAGATCTGCGAGATCCAACCGTCACGGGTTTGACCTCTTACCAGGTTGCCAGCACCGTCCACAGAGACAACCTCCCATCCTCCTCCACCTCGACCCGTCCAGTCGCACACAATGCTCTGACAATTAGCCAACCCCACGACAGCCTCGGCAAAGTTAGGGTCCATCAGTAGAGCGCGCCGGTACAACGAGCCCGCAGCGTCCACTTTGCCCTTGTCCTTGAGACACGTTGCCAGGTTGGCCAGAGCAATGGTAAAATTAGGTTCAATCTGAATCGCCTTTTCGTAGTTTTTCACCGCGTGGCGCAAGTCGCCCTCTTCACGGTACAGCGAGCCCAGGTTGGTATAAAGGTGCGGGTGACTCCTGTCCAGCGACAGACCGAACCGGTAGTACCTTCTGGCCATGTCCCTAATCTCCTTGCTTGACAGCGCCGACCCTTGAGGCGGGTTCAGCGCCAGCGTGGCCAGCAAAATACCGATATTGTTGGCAGTGCTAGGGGATGAGTTGAGAGACAATGATAATAAATAGAGAGACAAAATGTCTGACACGGTAGGAGCATGGCCGTCAATGTAAATAACATGGTCGCGGTTCCCAGTGTTGAGACCGTCCTGGAGCAGCTTGGCCAAGTTAAGCAATGCATTACTGGCAATAACATCGAACTTGCTGAAAAAGTCCTTGCCATCCTTGGACCGCTGGTACTGCTGCAAAACAAGCCTCTCGTCGGTCCGGTCATTCTTGCGCAGAGTATCCCGTTCGCTGGTGCGGTTACTACGTTCCGGCACCGCTGAACTGTTGCCAGACACAGATGCCGAGCTGGCTTCTCCGTTAAGGCCTGCGCCGGCCACTGAGCTGTTATTGGTGCTGCCGTTGCTCCCGTTCCCGCCGATGGAGCTGCCATTAGTACTGCCGTTACTGCTGTCGTTGGCGCTGCTGCTGCCTCCACTACCAGTACCTCCTGCCTGGCCTGACCTAGTCTTTTTCTTATACTTCCTTGGGTGATATGTTGGTGATGGTCGATTGTGCTGCTGTGCTTGTGCCTGTTCTTGTGCCTGTTCCTGTGGCTCACTTTCAGTTTGTGGTTGAGTGTGAGTTTGAAACTCTTGTCGAGACTGCCTGTGACCGCGACTGGGAACTTCTGAAGAGTTGGAGCTGTTCAAGCCCTCAGAATCGTTGTTGTTGTAGGCCACGTCTGAGCCATAGTACCCAAGGTTACCGCCGCCTATCTCTGCCTTGTTCCTGTCCAAGAGTGACATAATGTTAGACACAAAAGGCAGTCTACCAGAGACTGGGAACAAGAAAAACCTAACATCACTTGCAGAGTCTGGGGGGATAAGCAAGCCAGAGTTTACCCGACTTGATAACGTCACAGCTCGCTGAATACCCTTGATCAGCTTGGTAATCCCGCACTTGGTGCTGCCGGCAGCCTTAAGGTTAGGCCCACCGAGCTCGAGGCTAATCTCAGTCAGAGGCATCAAACACACAAACAGCACAACTTTGGCAAAAGCATGAGCGGCGTCGATATTTTGCCCGCACGAGACCAGCAGATTACCCAATGTGTGGTGCAGGGCCAAATACTTGATCCACCTCTCTGCAATAACCACAATAGGTGTCCTCTGCTTACCAGTCTGCGAATCTGACGAATCTTCCGAGGCCGACCCTGAAGCATTGAATGCACTCAGGTCACTAACGTACCCCTCTGAAAGACTGCTGTCGCTGTCGTTGCTCACCTTCCTTCTATCCCGCTTCTCACTGAGCACGTTGCTGCTTGGTACTGGTGCTGGTGGCTTGTTTGCTGTAGATGCTTCGGGAGCGCTGTCTGCACTGTCGACGCTGCTTACCCCGGCACTGATACCGCCTTCGCCCACATTCAAGTCCATCTGCTCGCCTCCTCCTGCTGCTGCTGCTGCTGCACCGCTGACCTTGAGGCTATTGTCGATCTCAGCCTCCTGGGCCCTGATCATTGCGCTCTCCCGCTCCTGCGCTTGCTGCTGGCTCCTGCCCTGGTCATCCTTCTCGTTCTGCTCGACAATCTTGCGAATATCCTCAGCCATGAAATCTAGTACCGGAAGCAACACATTGACGGCTTCCTTGTACTTGCGCTGTGCACTCAGCGAGGATATAAGTTTCTCAATGGCATCGCAGTAGGCAAACTCTACTGAAAGAACCTTTGTCCAGTTGAGTGCCCCGGTCTCGCTGTTGAATGGAGACAAGTCCGGGTGGTCTGCTGCAGTGGTCGCCTCTTTTGTCTTTAAGCTCTTTGATGCCTTTGAGTCTGATTTAGCGAATAATGGTGGCTGCATCTGTGGTGGCGGGGGTGCGGGTCTTTTGAAATCAACCTCGGGCACACTCGAGCCCGTCCTGTAAGCCGTGCGTCCTCGTTCCTGAGCCATTTTTTGTTTTTTGTTTTTTGTAGGGGTATGTTCAATATTCGGAATTAGACTTTCTTCACCATTACAGACTCTGTAGTTGTTTGTTCTGTTTCTCGTCAACTGGTTCTTGATCTTCGTCTGTCGTCGTCTCTAGTAGTTCTGAAGCTGTGCAGAACTGGGGGGGGGGGGGGGGGGGGGAGGGGGAAAAGCCCTGTCTAGCTCGTGGGGGGCGGTGTCCCCCCTCTTTTCGGGGGGCCCCCCGCCCCCCACAACCGCGAGGGTGGAGAAAAACGGGGGAAAAAAAGAAAAGTTGGCCCTCTCCTAAAAGTGTAAAAACAAAACTGGGGGAACGTGGCGGC
>JAKTSO010000111.1:0-29368 GCA_030580275.1 Groenewaldozyma sp. yHMH443
GGGCGGGGGCACCGGAAGCGTAAATGAGAATAATATCGCAAAGAATCTGGTCGGTCGTACGTCCCCGAATATTTCCCACCCCAAAATGGTGCGGGGTTGCTTTTTTTACATGTGCGCCGCAGCGCCGTTTAATATTCATCGGTTGTTTCCAAAGATGTGTCTAGTGAACCCTTTTGTGCCCCCTACAAACAAAAGTAAGGGAAAAAGAAAGGCAAAAAAAAAAAAAAAAAAAAAAAAAATATTGTTGTTGATAATAATGTAGTAGACTAACTAATGATAAATTTACTTTTTCACGAAGTAAAAACGAAGCAGATATTTGGCCGAAGGGGCTGGCGAGCCACTCCGCTTGTTCCTTCTACCGCTTGTCCCTTCTAGGTTGATGCCACAGCCAGCATCCAAAGGCACCACAGGTTGATGACAGGCGGTAGAGTATATGCATGTACGCTCCCGGTCACTAAGGCATAGAGGGGCATATAAATAATAACCAGGGGACTCAACTTCCGTGCAACCACGGCTACCCTCCTATACAGCTTGCTGCTACTTGTTGTTACGCCAGAGCGCATCTCTGAGTCTTCAGCATGCACATAGTCAGCCCGGAGTAGCAGATCACCCAGCAGCATTATCCTCCATACGGTAAAAGAATTGACAATCCAGGATGACGAGAACTCGAACCTACGGCGTAGCACAAGATCTCTAGCCCACACCACAACCACGGGTGCACAAATTATGCTCGACCATAATAGGGCTTGGGCTAATAGGGTATTGAAGTTGAGGTATCCTTGCCTGTAGTTCTTCCTCAAGTTGTAGAGCTGAAGAAGCGCCACTAAAATGTACACACCCTCGGGCGGAATGATGTAGGCCACTAGTGGAGCCGCTAGCGAGTACACGGGTATCTGGTACACCGGGGTCTTCTTTAACTGGCCACTTTTGGCATCAATCTCCTCGGTGGTGTTAGCATAGCTTGCATAGAGCCGCAGAGTATGATCAACAATCGTTGTGAGACCCAAGGCAACAAAGCCAAAAAGTGGAGCTACCCACCAGAGCTCCCAGTTGTACAACCCCAGCAAGAACTCATTTTGTTCTAGTGATGGATCAAATGCCTTGAGGCTCTTGTAGTCAGCCCACTCGGTAGGAATTTGCAAGAGTCTGAACAGGTTTCTGGCCCCATCAGTGTATGCCAAAGTCAGATGAAGTACCAACAAACTTAGAAAAAATGCATACCCATGCAAAATGACAAAACTCACCCCAGTCCCAAAACTTTTGAGCTGGTCTCTCCGCAGTTTCCCGCACAGCTGAATACCAGCCACGGTGAGAACCAAAGCTAGTGGGAACGTTGCAATTATGCTTCGATACCTCAGCGCCATATTAGCCAGCGTTGCTTTGATGTCCACTTTGATGTACAGATCCAGCTCCACACCGGTATATACCTCTAGCACAAATCTGAATTCAGACTTTTCAGGGTTCTTCACCCGGGGCAAGAACGGCGACGTGCCGTGATGAGAGATCCTTGTCACCTTGCCGTCAATATTGAGATGGTACTTTATCTCATTAGAGTCTCGGGCGACCTGCCGTATAAACGGGCTGAACCAGCTCGCAGTCTTGTCGCCCCTGACTTTCACACGGGCTTTGTACGCTACTAGGGAAGTAACGCTGTTTTCAATGCCGACAATAGAAACCTCATTGGGCCATATTGGCAGCTTCTCCCAAAAGAAAAAGCTCACGCGCAGCATCCAGTGGACGACTCTCAGAGGTGTGGCATTGCTTGCAGTATTATTGACATAGGCGGATCCCGCCGGTATTGCCTGACCCTTCATTCCCCACGGGTCCAAATCACGTAGTGGTGTCATTTTCATCGTGCGTTTGGATTCACTCGGATATGTTGAGTCATTATATGAAGCGGGTATTTCCATTTGTGGCACCTCCACACAAGAAGACGCAGTGCCCCCTGTCTCCGGGACGCACTCGTATACATTTATGTCCCCATCGGTTAGGACTGTATAGTAAGACATCCGTTCGGTCGGCGCGAATTTGCTCAGCTCTGCTCTTCTTGGAGCTTTGCCTGGACTCTCCACCGCTTGGCTCACATCAAGTCTGACAGGTTTATCACTCTCAATACCCAAAAAGTTTCTGCGGAACACTTTCATCCTTTGACTCAGTGGGATCGTGCCACTGGGGCGTGATGCATCAGATATCTCTATCAAAGTCCTGGCAAGAACCTGTCTAAGCTGATTGCACCACACAATGGCCAGATGGTCAATGCCAGTCCACACATTAGGTATAGAGTAGCTAAATGTTGAGAACCCGTTGCTGGGCTCGACAATAGACAGAAGTTTTGTGAAGTCAGCAGGCACCATTCCATCGGAGTGGCCACCAGTTATCGAAATAAGCGACACATCCTTGAGATCCTCGTTGCGACTCCTCCAGTACCTGTTTACCTTTTCGTATACCAGCGAGATGTCGTGGTCAAATGCAAGTGGTGGTAAAATATGTGGGGTTGAAAGCGTTATAATTGTGTTGACCGACTCGGGCTTGTAGTTTGGCAGCACCAGCATGGTCCGGGCAACGATACCACCCATTGAATGGCCAATGAGAATGATAGACTTTTGTTCGTAGAACGACAAAATGTAATCTATAGCGTCGTTCAAGTATTCAGCTTGGTCCAGCAAAGTTCGGCCATGAAAAGCCGTCAAGTCCTCCGTTAAATCTGCTGTGAAAAAATCAAGTGAGCTGTTCTGATAGGCGCAAGCGGCCGCTATCGACCTCCCCTGCTCAAAACTTCCCGCGTTCCCTGGTATGAATAGCACAGGCGAACCCGTCAGCTCGGTGGACTGTGTAATACTTGCCTCACGGTAAAGATACACCGAGTACCGGGACCCTAGCTTGTTTTTGAAGTTGAGCTTGGCATATGATGGGTACATCGATACTCGCTCGCAATTGTCGGGGTAGTCCATCTTGCCGGCATTATAGGCCAAGAACACACCTCCTAGAAAGCATATTGCGAATATAGCAGCGCATACTTGGACGCCTTGGGCGTACACCCTGCCATAGCCGCGGCGCATAATACTTGTCGGCTTTGCAAGCTAGGATATCTAAAACTGGGCCGAGCCAAGCACTCGCAGATCATGCCGCGTGACCCGCAAGTAGTACAGATCCGCAAGCTTGTCGATAAAAAAGTCACGTGGAGCTTAGGGCTATGCTAAGTAGCTACTCACTACAAATCGGTCTTCTCGAACAATGCGTCTTGCAAGTCAAGAGCTACGGATGTCAGGGGAGCGATTTCAATATGGACCTTGTCAGCTTGTTGGATCACTAGTGATAAGTGTGCCTTCAGCTCCTTGACTGCTTCTGACCCCTTTAATTCCGCCTTGTAGCTAATCACTTTTGGCACGAGAACTTTCGCGTCAGCAGTTACACAGTCATAAAACGGCTTAGTGATCATATTCCCCACCGCGACAGCCATATCCTTATCAAATGATGCCAGTGACTCTTGAATGGTTGCTAGAGCATTGTCAATCTGCGCGTTGACTGCATCAATGGCCACCGTGATGTGATCGGCAGTGTTGTAAAACGAGTCAGTGGTAATGTCAGATGTCAATGCCTGAATTGCGCTCTGTGCTTCGGCAAGCTCGCCTCTTGCTTGATCAACAACCGTGAATTGTCTCTTGAACTTCATGCGACTACTCTGGTCGGCCGGTGGCTCCGCATACTGGAGCAGTCGTGTGTTAATATCACGTAACTTGGAGGTGTCAATTTGATACCGTGCCCCAGAATTTGCAAGCAGGCTCAGCGTGACTGTAAGTTTACCCATCTCAGCCTTTGCTCCTTTGCTATTATCAACTGCATATCCACCCGCGAGCACGTTGCCCAACAAAATCTGTGCGCTCTCAGTCACTGACTGCAAAAATGGCCAGAGCACGGCGTTGCCAATGGCTCTAGACGCACTACTCGATAATGGAGTCAACGTCCCGGATACTCGGTCCATAGTTTTGTTGACATTGTTGTCTAGTGATGTAATGAGACTTGCTAGGTTGGTCTGACCCGAAGCATAGCTTTGTCTAATGCCCTTCAGCTGGTCTTTGACTGAGTCTACTGACTGCTTAGCTTCTTTGACTTGGTTCCGCATCCCCGTGATGGCTTCATGAGAGCTCAGCACCTTGGCGCTGGCGAGCCCCGCCAGTAACCCAACGAGCACTACTTTTGATAGAAGCATGATACTAGTAACGAAGGGAGGCTTTACAAAGCTGTACTAGCTGGAAATTCAACTACTTGTATTTTGTACATTACATGTCTTTTGACTATAGGTGACTAGTAATCAAACTTAAATTTTTCCAGAATAACTGAGCTTGCCACTAAGTCTGAAGGGTCCAGTAACTGTCTATCAGTCAGTATTGCAAGTCGTTTCCATGCCTCTGCCAGCTTGTCTATGCACTGGCAGACGCGCAGCTCGGGGCTACCCCGAATGTTCATAACTAATTTTTTGGCGTTTTCGTTAGCTCCAAAGTAAAGCGACTGAGTGAACCCTTGAGCCACATTGAATGCAAGATCCTTATCTTGCAGTGCTGCGGCTGCTTTCAGCTCGTCTATCGAGTCTATGCCCTGGTTCAGTTGTAGTGTGACCGCGTCCACCACGCTGGCCATATCATTGTCAGGTCCAGTTAGTTCAGTCAGATGCTGCAGCACGTTGCTGACCGTTGAGTAAGACTGATGATATACATCGTCCAAGGTGTTGGCGGCAATGGCGCCGGCCATGATGCCCGGTATGAATGCAATTAGTAGTTTGTTGATCTTCATTGGTTCTTTGTAGTTTCGTTGTGCTTGAATGAAGAGATCCTACCGCTTTTATAAGCGTTGAAAAAACGTCCATTACAGAGGCAATTAGTTCCAGAACCCTTTGATTGTACCGGTCTCAGAGCAGCTGGAGGAAGTCCTTGTTAATTTTTAAGCATAAACCTGGAAAAGTCCGGAGTCATAATACAAAGGTAAGCTTTGAGTTTGTCACACATGCACTTCCAGGTGTTATCTCCTTATCATGAGAGTTGTTTCAAGACTTTAAAGTTCCAGGTAAGGTTCATAATCATGATGTAACGACAAGGGCCCCGAACTGCTCTTCGTACTGCCAACCCTGATCATTCAAAATCCGCTTCACTGCGTTTTTGATCTTGGGTATTCCGCTTTCACTGTGCAAGCCTGCACCGGTAATAATTCTTAGCGGCAAAGAATACGACTCCAGAGTAAGCGCGTCGGTAACAATACGTGCAGCAGATTTCACTGGTATCTTATGCAGGTCTACCGTATGCCTATCCACGTGCGACTTCCTGTAATCTAGCTCCATGCGGATCTCTTCAATTTGATCAGCACACTCGCGGCCCTGGTGGAGGTAAACTGAAGCTCCTGATTTGAACAATGGTCTGGAGGTCCCCACCCGCATCATTTGCGACATTTGCTGGAAGTTTCCTGACCGTGAATTTTCCAGAGCTTCGAGTGTTCTGAGAAGATCCTGCGTTCTCCAAAGAGTGTAATCTTCCTTACTTGGTGGGGTTGATGTAGCAGATACAGATCTGGTGGATACAGTCGAAGTTGCTGGAGAGCTTCTAGCAGTTTTGGAGCCAGCGGGTTCTGTGACTAATGGGCCACTTGGCTTATATGCCTCAAGATGAAAGCCTGCCTCAATTGTAACGGTAGGTTCCTCCCCAGTGATGATTTGCTTATCCTTCTTGGGCTTCTGATACTCCCTCAAGGTAGCTTCTTGGGCATACCTATCCTCCTCCGTCAGGGCTTCGACATTGAGAAGATAGTCAATCGCCTTATCAACGTCGTTATCGCATGCCTTGAGCCGTGCTCGAAGACGTGACACTCCAACATTGGGGAACGTCTGCTTTAGAAACGCAACATCCGGTTCGAGCTTTTCAGTTGTATCACTGTTCCATGCGCTATTACTAACACCGCGGGCAGAAGTCGTATCAGCGGGCACTAGCTCCTTCAATGTACGGCACGCTTCATCCTCGTCGTCATACTCAGCTGCCAGCGCTAGTACTAGTGAGCTGTCCAGGCAGCTGAACTTTCTAACAATCCTCTCGGTGACAGCTTCGTCCAGCGGCATTATTGAAAAACAACGGTTCTTGGCATTGTTCTTGTGGCTTTATAGGTATTCAAAGGGGGCTTCAGTTTTAAGATATTCAGGGGTATGCGATTCTCCGAGGTTGATTGTGTTTTTCTGTACTTGAAACCAGCTTCAGTGAATCATCGTTGTACCTGAGACATGTCTGATAGAGAACAAGCTGAAATTTAGTAGATCCATGGCCTCAAAATTTACGCACTGATCACAAGCACGTGACGGCCTCTCCGGAACTCACGGGGTACGGCGATTTCTTTCCTCCCTAACCCGACCGGCCCGGAAAATTCACCCGTCGACCACCAAGCTTGCAAAAAGCCCATTACTAACCATGACTATGGTAAAATTAAGTTCATAAAGATCGGAATTCGCCAAAAACATTGCAGAGCCCTCAGCGCTGTTATAAAAAACACCCAGGTGCTCACACCTACACAGACTAAAACAAAGAAATGGCATTATTCGGATTCCCAGAGAAGCTCAGCGAGTATGAGCCCAAGCATTACCTGCGGCTGGCTGTGATCATCCTCGGGTACATGATCCTGCGGCCCTACATCATCAAGCACACTGAGAAGGTGCAAATGAAGAAATTGCAGGAACAGGCGGAGAAGTCAGATCAGGAGGCTATCGCCGCCGCTGCCGCCGCTCGAAAGGATACGAAAATTGGTGCTAGTACTAGTGCCAGCGACAGTACGGATAAAGCAAAGGAAGCTACCTCTACTGAAACAAGCTCTTCATCCTCATGGGGCTGGGGGTCGCTGTCCAAGAGGCGCGCTGAGAAAAAGCCCGACCACTTGAAGACGAAGGACGACTACATACATGACATGGAAAGCGACGAGGACGTGTCCGATTTATTAGCTAATTAGCCTTGTAATCTTAATAATATTTTTTTTTTTCACAGCGCTTCCGTGAGAGTACAACGCTGAGTAGTTCATTGAAATTCCATTGACAAGACTTCGAACTATTGAGATGGCCTTCAGGAGAGGAAAAGGTAGAGGTGGCGGGGCCGTTGGTGGGCCCATGCTTGATATCAGGGTGGACACACCCATGGCCACAGAGCTGTACCCAAAAATTGTACTGCCCATCCAGGGCCCTCCGACTGAGAACGAGCGTCAGTCAGTCTCCCAATTTCTCAAGATCAAGCAGGATATCAAAGATGGACCTTTTTATGCTGGTAACAGCTCTTCTAGTGCAAACAAAAGGCGAGGTGCTGGTAGCGGCGGCGCCAAAGTAGTGGTTGAGCTTGAACGGACAGTGGATGATGGTATAAAGCGGTACACTGACAGGTATATCCGCAAGCGAAAAATTGGCAGGAACATTGATGAGCATCCATATGTTACGGAGTTCTTCCCTGCAGAGCTCCACTCGGCACTGGGTATCAACACTAAAAAGAAGAAGCTTGATGTTACCAAGTTCTCTTCAGAACTTTCCAAGCTTGACTCGGAGAGTGACAGGCTGGCATTACTGAACGCTGCTTTAGATGATCCCACCGGCGCAGGCGCAGGTGATAATGAAGCTGAGGACAAGGAGCGAGACCCAGAAGAGGGTGATGAAGAAGATGAGGAGGATGACTTTGACGATGAGGACGAGGATGACGACTACAATGCCGAGAAGTACTTCGACGACGGTGATGACGATGTTGACAATGATGACGACGATGGTGAAGCCGCTTATTAGAGTCTATAAAGAAACCCAAAAGGTTTACAATAAAAAAGGGGCTTATGGTGAGGGCGAAAATGATCTAATGGTAATCTCTATAATAATAAGGATCATCCTCGACCCCTTCAACAAGCCTGTACTCGGCTTCAGTCATGCCGAGTGGGATCTTGGGAGGACGTTCTGGCGGGTCCTCCAACCGACGGAACACGGATGCGCCATATCCCATGTTGATCTGTGACGAGAACTCCTTGGGCTCATTTTGGTGTGTTTCTGCATGACCACCACCAGAACCAGAAGCAGCACCGCCTGTTCTAATCAAGTTGATGTCTGCTGGTGTCGGCGGTAGCTGCTTCCGTTCCTTGTATGGCTTCAAGAATGGCTCAGGGGCATATGAGTTGAAGTCCAGTTTTTCATCAGCGTGCCTAGGTGGTGTTGGGGTTGAGGATCCTCCTGGGATTGATCTCCTATGTGGACTGGTCTTACTATAGTCGTCGGGTGAAAACGGCATAACATTGGCTTTGCTTGTGCTACCCTGGCCGACCGGTTTCCTCGGTACCTTGGTTGCTTGAGCTGGAGACGAAGGGTTGCTGCTGGACTGTGAAGGTTGGGTTGCTGTTACGGGGATAGCAGGTAACGATCTTGTAGATGCTCCTAGTGACGAGGTGGATGATCTCATTGAGGACACAGATTCCCTACCATTAGACGATCTTGATAGAACAGAAGGGAAGTCGTTGAGTTCTTGGTACTCTACCCCAGGTTGCGGTAGTGGTCGCGGTGATCTTCCAGTTAAAGAGGGCGACGACGACGACCCCCTTTCTCCAGAGAGAGATTGCATGGAGGAGTTTAAAGACGACCTGCTTTGCCTGTTGCTATTTCTCTTTTTCTTTGGTAGACTAGCAGGTTTGGCCGGGTAAAACGTCATCTCTAGGTACACCTCCCCGGCGTACTTGCCCTTATACTCCAGCTCGTGCCACGCATCATATCCCTCGGACGGGTGACTGGCAAACGCAGCCTCCAGCGATACAACATGGTCTCCTATCAGCTCAGGTTTACTATCGTTCTCGTCTAGTAAGCTGATCTTTAGTGACTTGTGTTCGAGAATATCTCTAATCTCAAACCGTACCTCATGGTCCCTTTTTTTGTTAGCTTATTCAACAATGGGCGATATAGAGCAAATAAAAAGCATTTACCTACCATTTTGGTACTTGTCCTCCTCGTACGTCAGTTGGCGACCTTCTGGCTTCGGTTCCTATCCGTGCAATGCAGTATGGGCTTTGTTTACCCAGTGTCCTCCTGTTTGGTAGATTGCGCTATTATTAGAATTTTTTGCCTTTCTTCTTGTGGATATAAACACACCAGACACTTACAGCTTTGATGAATATCACAATAAGAGTTCCATACAGACTTGGTTGGATTAACCTGTTCAAGTCTGTCGAGGACATTTGGGTCTCTTGATCTGTGTTATTGGTCAAAAGACGGTGAAAAAAGCTCGAACTCAGAATAATAAATATTGATGTTGACCGTGACACGGTCTACGGTGCACCGTGCACGAGTTACATGTCCTCAATGAGATCAAATCGTCGATGATGCGGCTGTACCTCAGCGCTTACTGTTAGCTTTTAGCTCTGCTTGTCACTTTGTTGTCAATTTGTCACTAAGGAATCAGTAAGGATCTCGACAATAAGGTTAACAAATTAAGCTTTGTTTTTTCGCTATAAGTTGGTCCACACTTTGTGGCTATTTTGTCCACAGCAAACAGATCTCGATTCATACTACCCTTTTAGGAAACATGTAAATACCGTGCCGAGGGATTCGGTCGCTTGTAAACATCCGGGCTCATTATTATTCCACCAACAGTGTCTCCATCTCTCTCCCCAGGTTATCTTGTGTGCAAATCCCCGAAGAATATTTTAGCTTTAACGGTAACCTCTGCCGGACCCATTCTGCAAATTCTACGTCTCGGCTGTTGTTTCCATCCTTCTATTATTTTACTCTTTATTCGACTTGGTCTGGAGGAATTTGTGCTAGGAGATCCTGATCCTTTGGAGACTTGGTTCGGTTTTGCGCAGACGAAGTTTCATCTAATGCACGGACGAAACGTGTCCCAGGATAGCTCCTACAACATTAGAAGGAACCCGTTGAACATAAGAAACTTGGATGGGACTGACCTTGTGCTGGAGAAGAACATGAACCTAGGTTTGCAAGTATCCAAAACGACATTGGAACAACGAGGTGGGGGTAAACTTGAAAAGCAGCCTGAGCACAATACAAATGAGCAGGAGGAAAACAAGAACGTTGCTGTCCCTGGGATCCCTATGGCAATGGCCAACCTGTCAGAGGTGACTCGCACGGGTACTGTGATTTCTAACATGAGAAAGACGCACAAGGGTCACTCACCATCTGAGCATGCTGCTGAGATTGTCGAGGAAGGTGAGGAAGAGGAGCTCAAAAGAATTGAGGAGGAGGCACAAGCATTGGCGAAAGTGTACAGGAGTGACAACCCTAGGGTCGAGTCGGCGGTTGCCGCTGCGGCTTTTCTCGATAACAGCAGCACTGAGAACCTGAGACTCGAGATCAACCTCGACAGTCCCACGTTGACTACCAGCTTACTAGAGTCATTCCCTTCCTCAGTGTCCGATCTTGGGCGGAGCAATACTATCAGATCAACTAATAATGACTCCGAGCGAGGCCCAACGAGCAACAAGAAGGCGTTTGAGAAACTTAAAGAGGCCAGGAGAAAGATCAGCGAGGAGGGTGGACCCAAAAGCAAAGACTACTTGACTGAGGAGTTGACCCAGCTCCCCACCCCTGTGCTGAACGCCTTGAATGATAATGATAATAACGAAGTGGAGGGGTTGTCAATTTCATTGGGATTGCCCGACGAAGACAACCCTGTATCCGGGCAGTGTGCAACACCGGAGCAAGAGCAAGCTCAAGACGCAAGTCCTGCTTCAGCCGAAAGTGCCGCTGTTGAAATATCCCCCTCGTGCCCCTCGCTTGACGATGACGCAGAAAGCGTCTATGAAGACCCCGAGGAGTATGAGACTGAAGGCGACAATCCTGGTTCCGGCAAGCTCAAAGCCTCAAAAACCATGGACAAATCTCCAGTACAGCAAGAAGAGCCTGAGCAAGCTGCGCAAGAGAACTCGCCAACGTTGGCGGAACTGGACCCTGTGGATGATAAAGACCGCGGGAGGCTTTTCCTAAGGATCCACGGTATCAGAAACGACCTTAACCTACCATTGGACTGGTCGCGACACCCCAAGTTCTCAATTACGCTCGACAATGGTTTACAGTCTGTTACCACAAAGAGCTTCGACTTCACAGATGCTCCCCAGCTTATCCCCATTGACCAAGAGTTTGAGCTGGTCGTTGGGTCAGATTTGCAGCTTCTGCTCACCCTCAATGCCACTATGGACCCTCTCAAGGAGCATTCCTTCACACAACAACTCAGTGCCACCCCGCCATCTTCTCCCAAGAAGAAAAAGTTTGGCAGCATTTTCTCCTCGCCGTCTAAGCGAAGAGAGGCTCGTAATAGCGCAGCTAGCACAGGCAGTAACACGACCCAAACTGTGCTGAAGGCCCCTACAGCAGTTGAGCAGCGCGGAGCGTGGAATGATATAATCGGGAGCAAAGGTGAGTTTGGACGGGCATATATTATCGAGTCTCAATTCGAGAACGACATTTACGGCAAGCCTCAGACCTTTTTACTGTCCTGCTTCAACGAATGGGGGTATGAGAACCAAAAGGTAGAGACTCCGCTGGATCCCAAAGACGAGGCTGAAGTGATGAAGAGCAACGGCCATAGAGGAAGTATTAACCCTCGCAGCAGGACCCTCAAGCAGCACAAGAAGTTGTCCATGTCGATGTCAATCCCTGGTACCGGTTCGGGCTCACACCAAAGCTCTCTTTCAATGTCTGCGCTGAGTAACAACAACTCGCCCATGGCGGCTGGGACAGCAGCAGCGCAAAAGACGAAAGTGTCTTATGTGAGGATGAAAAGACAACCCTACCGAATCGGTGGGCTCCAGGTCACCATGATGTACGTGCCCAAATTCAACAGAAGCGAGCTTCTACCGGGTAGCATGCGCGAATGCGTGCGTGACCTCAAACTCGCAAGACAGTACAAGAGTATCCACCTAACGGGGTACCTCTCACAACAAGGTGGAGACTGTTCTTACTGGAGACGTCGGTGGTTCTCGCTCAAGGGTGGGATCTTGGTGGGGCATCACGAAGACTCGCGTCGTATCCGCAACGTGATCAACTTAACTAACGTCAGACACGTTATTGAGTACACCGAGATGAATTCTTTAGATTCCGACGTGGCGCCCTGCATGTACCCTGACCGGGCTTTCCATGTGATTTTCAAGGACAATGAGTCGGTAAGCTTTTATGCCGATACAGAGGATCACAAGTTCAAATGGATCCATGCACTGCGAATCGCAATGGCACACTGCACGGGTAAGTCCAGGCAATGGACTGACCTCGTCCTTGACCGTCGAGAACAAGAAGCCCACTTGAGTAAGTGAGTAGTATTTCATATTATTATCCGAATTGGAGTCATGTAATTTATATGTAGTTTAATGCCAGTTTTGTTTTTGAATCTTCGTTAGGCCGCCGTATATATATTAACTGAGGTGCGTTCTTGCATGCATCAAAGTTGCAACGAAACCTTCAAAACTGGGGCATTTGTGCACAAGAATGGACATTTTATCCTGCAGCCTGCATGCATTTTTAATTATATCGCGATATCGCGCCTCGGATCCGAGATCATAATAATTTACAATAATAACCAAGATTTGCAGTACTTGCGAGTGTTTTTTGCAACTTGCATCAACTCAGTCATTTCTTCATAAAATTGCCATGTACCCAAAGGTAGTGGTATTTGATCTAGATTATACCCTCTGGCGTAAGTTTTTTTCTGCACGGGAAAGTTATTTGGGCAAGCGTGTTCAGAGATCTAACATATATAGCGGTATGTGACCTTCGTGGTGCTTCATAGTTAACGACACCAAAAACTAACCAAGCAGTTATGGTGCGACACTCATGTTTCGCCGCCGTTCAAGCCTAGCAAATCACATACGGTAGCTATTGACAAGTATGGCGAAGAGGTTGCATTTTACAAGGACGTTCCCGCTATTTTGAAAGAGATCAAGAACCAACCGGGCTCGATAGCAGTATCGGCATCACGAACCCATGCACCCAAGGTGGCCAAAAAGCTGTTGGACATGCTTCACATTGACGGCGTTCCTGCCAGTGACTTCCTCGAGCATCAGATATACGGCATTGGCAGTAAGATATCCCACTTCAAGGAGATTGAGCAACTCACAGGGGTTGCTTTCAAAGATATGATCTTCTTTGATGATGAGAGCCGGAATAGAGATGTTGAACAATCACTAGGAGTCAAGTTTGTGCTGGTTGAAAATGGAGTTACCCGTCATGTTTACGATAGAGCTTTGCAGTCATTTGCCAAGAAAGCAGCAGCGCATTGAGCGGGGTGCTTCAAAAATACAACATATTAGAAATGATACATCTATATAATAACTTAATACAACAAACATTGATTAGAGAGAAAATTAACAATGGGCAAAAAAGCGACAAGAGAAGGGGCTGGTAGTGCCCTTAGATTGAAAGTTTGTTAGTTTCAGTGGCAAGAGAGTCATCATGGAGCTGCTCCGGAAGACGCTGTTCGGCGTACGATTCTTGAGGGATCTGCTCTCCGACAGGCTGCAAAGGCTCCAGAGGCTGCTCATGAACAGACTGTCCATGGAAAGGCTGCTCATGGAGAGGCTGCTCCTGCATAGATTGTCCTTGCAGAGAGTGCTCTGGCATGTGCTGCTGCTGTTCGGACAGTGGCACAGTATTACCCGAGGAAGGCTCCGTGACGTTGTGAATGGTAGATGGGTGCTCGGCGGCCTCCGGTGCAGCATATCCCGCGGCGGCAGGCTGCTCAGTGAGAGGCTCGGCATGGCTAGCATTAGCACCGTTGGCAGCTGCCGCACCTGCACCTGCACCAGCGCCATTACCCTCAGGGTAAGACGACTCAACAGCCTGGTCAAGTGATTGCATTTGACCGTCACGAGCAACGGGCGAGCTTGGGGCAGACACATCTGAACCCTCGTCTGAACCGTACTGGCTGTTAGTACCATTAACGCCGGTAGCTTCAGCAAGATGTTCATGCCACAAGGTCATCTCCTGGAAAGTGGGAGCCTTGAAGGTGAAGGTGTGCTTCTTGGTGATAGCCTTGCCAGCTTCCTTACCCGAGATCTTGAACTTGTACTTTCCAGTCTCCTTAGCAGAGGGTGGGCCCAGAGAGCACTCGGGCAGGTACCAGCTCATCTCAGGAGTGGTGTCCTGGAGATAGTCCTGAGATTTAAACTGGTGCAGGTACTTCGAAGGGGTCAGCACGTAGAAACCCGTGTTGTACGACTTCATGATTGTTCCCTTTCGCTCCAAGATACCGTACAGCACAGGCTTGGTTGAGTCGCTGTCGTCGTGAGCAAAAGTGACATTGTGAATATCTCTGAGGGCATCATTTGGCACCAGCTGACTGGCATACTGCTGGGAGAAGTTGGACCACTCGTAGTTCTCTGGGATTGCTGAGAAGGTATCGGACACCCGTTGGTAAGACTCGCCGAGCATTGACACAAATGGAGTGCTCACCTGCTCAATACTCTTACAAGCCTGTTGAAGAACTTGAGTAATGTGTGCCTCAAAAGTCTGGAAGTTGTGCTGCATGTTGGCCATTTGAGTAGCCTGAGCATTCTCCTTCTTGACTTGTTCGTCAACAGAAGCCAAAACTTGTCGGTGGAGCACATAAGGATCAGTACTGGGGCCGCTCTTGAGGTTGGCTGGCCTTGACACGTATTGGCCCAAAAGCTCAATACCCCTTTGAGTATTCAACTTGGCCTTGTCCACTTCCTTCTGGCCCTTCAAACCGGGACCCTTGAGACCACGGTAGTGCTTGTCAATATCCCCCCGGAGCGTGTCAAGATTAGGCTCAACAATCTTCTTGAGTTGTTTCTCCACTTCAAGGGCCTTGTTGAGAAGCAGCTCAGTCTGGTTTCTCAGTTGTGAGAAAGACTCGGCGATGCCGACCTGACCATTCCCGCCGCCGGCTGGCTGCGCAGTATAGTCGCTGTTACCTGCTCTCATGCTGTGACTCCTCTGCAGGCCTGAGGAAGTCTCAGTTCCGTTGCCGGATTGAGGCGGCGAGCTGTAGTCAAACTTGGGAGCATCGGCAATAGCTTTACCCTGCTTTTCATATCCATTGGCCAGCCCCTTGAACATAGAGCACTGGTGGTCCACGTAATCCTGGAGGATCTTGACTGCATGCTTCCAGTTGTCGAGACGTCCCAGCAAGACGTGGGTGGAGTCCGGCAGCTCCGAAGCCAGCGCATCCTCCTTTCCGGGAACCGACCCGGGGATTGCGGTTGCGGAGCTCAATGAAGTAGTTCTGCTGGTTGTAGTAGCCATTTTTGTTGTTGTTCCTTTTCGGTGTTGCTAGTTAGAAAGCTTTACCAATTGAAAGCCGAGGTCGGGTCCTTCAAGATGGCAAAGACAGAAAAAAAATAGTTGAACTCCCTCGAAGATCCAATTGCTTTGGACGCAGGGAATTAATGAGTAGTATTTAGCTAAGCTTACTCTTCCTGCTATGCGCGACTTGAAGAATAAGGAGAGCTAAACTTTAAACAAAAGTATATCTCTGGACGGAACCACCGAGTGGAGATAAACTCTGTTCAGCACTGGAGGATTAGAGTTAACAGAGCTGTGAGTATAAAAATAGGACAATAAAACCGGTTGAGTTTGGACAAAAACACTCAATCTGTTTTATGTTTTTATTAGGTTTTGGAGTATCTGAAGTAGAAGAGCAGGGGAGTGGAGGGGGGAGGACTATTTATACTTGTGGGCCAGTATCCACACTGGACTGTTATCTTATTCAGTTTGTGTTGAAGGTTGGAGTCATGCAGATCGATGGCTGAGCTTGGGGGATCGCCCGGCAGCAAACATCGATCGCTATGTCATTGCCACTTTTTCTTAGCCCCTTTAGATTGGCGATTGATTTAAGCACCTGTTCTGCGCATGAACCCGCATCTACCGGCTAATAATGTTAAGAGTCCATAAAAGCAAAAATCAAAATCGGGCAGGAGCCGCTGATCATATGATCCGCGATTTTCCGGGACTCGCAGCATAGCCCTTTGTGCCCATGCCCCAGGAGCACTTACAAGGGAGAATTGGGGCAACAGGTGCCGTCGGTGGTGGTGAACAAGGGGTTTGTTCCTGTTTCACAGGGCACGAGTTGAAAGCGGTCCCATGACCCTTTTTTTCTCACACTTATCGCCCAGGGGGGCTTTGCGGTTACATATTTTTGATACCCTTGTGTTTGGTGAGCATCGTCTTGAATTTAGGCGCAGCTAAGACACGGCAACGGCCGGTGACTCTCAGCTTGTACTTATTGCCACGTGACTTTGAGGTTGCTTACATACTGCAGTTATTGCAGCTTTTAGCATAGAATCTGAGCATTAGCCAAGTAAAAAATGACGTCATTGTACGCCTGTGAGATCTGAGCATGCTGTGCTGAGCAAGTTAGTTCCCCGAACAGAAAAAGTTATGTTCACGGCCGGGCTCCGGATCCCGTAGGTCAAAAATAGGTAACGGAGGAGCATCTGAGGCTTGTGTCTGGCCAGTCTGAAGTAGCTTCTTTTTCCGCGTTCAAAGTGATTTTTTGGTTGATACGCGTGCTAGGTGGTGGCATAATGGGATTTCCGAATCTCTCTGAAGTAACTTCGGTCGGAAGCTTCAATTAGCTCTTTGAGGGACATGACAACCTGAATGAACCTATATCGGACCTTTTAATGGGGCCTAGGCTCGACTATAGGAGGGGGAACCGTGGCATCTACCAAGGTAAATTAAGCTGATCCTTAGGCAGATCACACCGATGATCAATTTAAGCTTACCTGGCGTGCACGGAAGTCTAGCGCTTTCCCGAAGGGCTGTATTCATTGTGACTAGCTGGACCTACGTGGCAGTCTCGCCGCAATGTGAGACCAGTTCCCTATATCTTAGCGGTATGGCACAAACTCCGACTAAGCTGCGGCTTTAGAGCACGCACCTTGAACATGACGCGGTCATATTTGATGCTTTCTTTACTATGCGGATATCTCGTGGTCATTTGACCATTGACCATTGGCGTAAGGCCACTGCTGAGACGCAAGCCAGCTTGAGCATAAAAGTGTTCCGTGGTCATTTGACCATTGACCACAAAATAAGGCCACTGCTGAGACGCAAGCCAGCTTGAGCATAAAAGTGTTCCGTGGTCATTTGACCATTGACCACAAAATATGGCCACTGCTGAGACGCAAGCCAGCTTGAGCATAAAAGTGTTCCGTGACAGATGAAAGCATTCGCATAATGGCCACTCGCATACTTGAGGTTAGCTTAGCTCCACGAAGCAAAGTCTAAGGATACGGTTAGCAATTGATGCAGCAGGCGGGAACACCAGTTATGTTTATGATTTGAGAGGTCTCAGGAAGCAGTATTGTGAGGCCTGAGATCGACGACGTTCCAGGTACGTGGTTTACAAAAAGTAGTCTATCATAGGCGTGAGGTACATGCTGTTGATCTAGCAGGGCTGTTATCTCCGTCACGGTGAAACCTGCCACCTCCTCCGACGCTACCGAGATTTCGATTTGTTAGTCGATAAGGAGCGTCATGACGGCCAAGTCGGGGCATTACGGATATTAGAGGTAGACAAACCCTCTCGGACTTTCGTTTTGCACTGTTAATCTCAGTTACGACTACTTATGAGGCGTCCCGAGCCCCAGCTTTGTCAATCTCGGAGAGACCAAACAGCAGCAGGCTCCAACTATCACACTGGTGTCAGAGTGTGACAACGATAGGCGGCTAGAAAAGTTCCATCGGTGGAAGCTGCGTGCGTGCCACTCCCCGTGTGCTTGCGTGCGTGTGTGCGTCCTGCGCCAGCAGCCTCCACTGTTTCTCAGGCCCAGCCACTGCCACTCCGTAACAAGCACCACTGCAGTTAGTCTAAGCGTTGAAATTCGTACCGGCAGAACTGTCAGAACTGTCAGAACTGTCAGAACTGTGTGTATCATCAGCACAGAACAACCAGTTAGCGAACGACTGTGAAGCAGCGATGCATCACGATCGATCGATCGATTATTTTCACACACTAACAACAAATAGTGAGCTTGGATAGTATTACATAAACAATTTGTTAGCGTTCCTTGGTATCTTACTTTCTTCTCTCTGCGCTGAGCTCGCTGCCGAATACTGTCGCTGCTCCGGCGTTCTGCTCGCGGTCTCTCTCTCTCTCACTCCTGGCTGTTGTTACACTCTGATACCGCACTACGAAGCACCACTAAGCAGTGTCGCCGCAGCGATTTACTCGCTCTCTAAACCCAGACTCTCTTTAAACCCAGCCTGACTGCTGCGAAACAACACAACAACAACAACACCTAAGTTTTTTATCTCCTCCTCCTCTTCCTCCTCGCAGTTGCGTCTCTCTTCCATTTTTATTTTTTCCCCCCTTTCACAACTCCAAACCCCTTTCTTTTCCCCCTTATCATCACAAGGGAACACGCCTATATATATTATCCCGTTGGTATATATATATCCTGGCCCTTTTGTCGCGTGCAGTGTGTGAAACTTCATTCTCCATCCTACTGCGCCCTTCATTTGGTAGGATCCTGCATTCCGCCACCTATCTTTTTATTCTTCTGAAAAAGATACAACAACAACACACAGGTTGGTCAATCACAACACTAACAACCACAACAACAACAACAACAACAACAACAACGCAAACAAGAGCCGGCTTTATTTTTGGCATTATCTGAGGACTTGCTTATCACCCCCTAGAGGATTAGACAAGTAGGAGAAGGTAAAGTTACTAAAGTCTTCACACAAAGCGAAAACAAACGATCAACAAATACACACACACATACACACAATCAGCGACAATGGTCTCACAACCTGCCGAATTGAGGAAGAAGCTCGTCATCGTGGGCGATGGTGCCTGCGGTAAGACCTGTCTTCTCATTGTTTTCTCCAAGGGTACCTTCCCGGAGGTTTACGTCCCTACCGTCTTTGAGAACTATGTTTCAGATGTCGAGGTTGATGGCAGACGCGTCGAGTTGGCCCTCTGGGATACTGCTGGCCAGGAGGATTACGATAGACTGAGACCCTTGTCTTACCCGGACTCGAATGTTATCCTCATTTGTTTTGCTATCGACTCCCCGGATTCCCTGGACAATGTTCAGGAGAAATGGATCTCCGAGGTTTTGCATTTCTGCCATGGAATCCCCATCATCCTCGTTGGGTGCAAGGTCGACCTTAGAGATGACCCCAAGACCATCGAGGAGCTCGGCAGGATCTCCCAGCGACCCGTCTCCTTCGAGGATGGTAACAGCGTTGCGCAAAAGATTGGCGCTATCAAATACCTAGAGTGCTCCGCAAAGACCCAGCAAGGTGTGCGTGAGGTCTTTGAGCATGCCACCCGTGCCGCCCTCATGGTCAAGGATAAGGTCCATCATAAGAAGAAGTGCATCATTTTGTAAAGAGAAAATGAAAACATCAACCCTATAAACATCAAGGTGACGAACCTGGGGGTAGTTATTAATTCTTGCTTGGAAACTTTGTCTCATTAGATGAGTGACTGATCAAAGAGACCACCCTCCTTTTCCCATATCTATATATATATATTTCTATGTTTTTTCAGTGTCTTTTTGGTTTCTCACAGGTTTCTCAATTTTATCAGTTTCAAGATAAATTCTAGCTAAATACTTAGTTGAGAATCTTGGTGATCTTACCGATAGCAACGGTTTGACCTTGGTCTCGTAGAGTGAATCTACCTAATTGAGGGTACTCCTCGTAAGTTTCAACACAGACTGGGTTTTCGGTCTTGAGGACTGCAATAATCTTCATTCCCTTCTTAGCGTAAGCTGGGGGTTTCTTTGATTTTCGGTTGGTGCCCTTTTGCAGGTAATGCAGCAAATTCGTGAATGTGACTTCCTCAATGGCAGTATGGATATGCATGACACAAGAGTAACCGGCCGACAGCAGCGAGGGGTGCTCGACAATAGCGACCTGAGCCTCGAAGGTGGTAGCGACTTGGATAGGGAACTTGGAGGATGTCAACACATACCCAGTCTGCAGATCTTCCTCCTCAATACCCTTGACCTTCAGTCTAACCTGCTCTCCGCAGATAGCACCGGGGACCTCAGCCTCGGTCTCGTTGTAGACGGTAGTGACCTCAACCATGTTCTTGTTAGGCATAACCAGTAGCTGCTGACCCTTACGCACCGACCCAGACTCGATCTTGCCCTCGACAATGGTACCCAGGTCTTTACCTTTACCAGAGACGGGGAGCATAAATGGTGCAGTGGTCTTTCTGTCCTCTAGCTTAAGCCCATCCAAGTACTCTAGCAAAGCTGGGCCACCGTACCAGGGGGCAACCTCCTTGGAGATTCGCTCCTTAAGACCGGCTCCAGTATACCCACTCACGGGCATAAAGATCACATCGGTCTTAATGTTGTAACCGGCGCCCTTCAAGAACGTCGACAGCTTGGTGATGCACTCGTCGTATCGCTCCTTGGACCATTCGACAGTGGGGTCGTCCATCTTGTTGATGACAACCACCAGTCTGTTGACACCTTGGGTCTTGGCCAAGATGGCATGCTCTCTGGTTTGTCCACCACGCTCAAACCCAGTCTCGTACTCACCCTTTCGGGCACTAATCACAAGGATACCCACATCAGCTTGCGATGCGCCACCAATCATGGAAGGAACATACATCTTATGCCCTGGTGCGTCCAAAATGGTGTACCGCCGCTTCTCGGTCTCAAAGTATGCCCTACCAACTTCAACAGTTTTACCCTGGTCACGCTCCTCCTTGTTAGTGTCCATGACCCACGACAGGTACCAACCCTGTCTACCGGCATCCTTGGCCTCACGCTCATACTTTTCAACAGTTCGCTTATCAACAGCTCCCGTCAAGTAAAGAATGTTACCTCCCATGGTCGATTTTCCAGCATCAACATGGCCCATGAAAATGATTGACATGTGCTCCTTGGCTCCTTCCTCACCGCCGTACATGTCTTCGATAACCTCTTTTGACAGCTCTTGCTCCTGTTCCTTGACAATTCGTGATTCAGCTCGAATCTCAGATCGAGTCTTGGTTTCCTTGGGTTTGTCATCCTTGGGTTTCTCTTCCTTGGCTTCCTCCTTTGGCTTGGCTTCTCCCTGAGGCTTGGTCTCTTCCTTGGACTCGGCAGTAGCTGGAGTTTGTTCCTCCTTGGGAGCAGCTTCTTCCTTCTTGGGCTCAGTTTCAATCTTCTTGCTGTTTGTACCGGTAACAATTGAAGATCCCGTCAGGACAAGCTTAGGAGCTGGCGACGACTTGCCTGAGTTAGATCCGCTACCTGGTGCTGCTGCAGCTGCTGGGGATCCTGAAGCAGCAGAAGCAGCGGGCTTCTTTCGGTTCAAAGACTGTGTAGCTGCGGCTTTCTTGGCCTGGTACTCCTCCAAGGTCAACGTGCTATCATCCTGCTCCTGGTTGTTGCTATAGTTGTTATTATAACCTTGGTTGTAGTTCTGGTATCCTCCACGGTTGTTGTAATTCTGGTACCCTTGGTTGTTGTTGTAGTTCTGGTACCCCTGATTGTTGTTGCTGTACTGTCCGTACTGCGAGTATTGGTTGTACTGAGAATACTGACCACCCTGACCACCTTGACCTTGTTGGCCGTACTGGCTGTATTGCGGGGTGAACGACTGGCTTGGCTGGAAGTTGTACTGGCTAAACTTGTTGAAACTCCTCTGGCCACCTTGTTGCTGTTGGCCCTGGCCCTGTTGTGAGTTGTTGTCACCAATCTGGGCACGGGCAAGCCCGTCAGCCAGCTGGTCCTGTTGTTGGTTCGACATTGTGTCTATCTTTCCGTCTGATGTCAAAAGAAAAAGAAGACTACTTGTAAGATTGAAAAAAAAAAATAAAAACTAAAAGAATCTGTACATTAAAGCTTAGGAGCTTCTCACTGTGTTACCAGGCTTTGTCAAATTTTCATGCTCAGTGTCAGTGATGGTTTATCGATTTAGCGGCCAGCGCGGTCTCACTATGCTGAGTCAAAGTGATTCACGTGGTGGTACCAAGAGACCTTAGCATGGCGCGTCCACATGACCATCATCAGATCGAAGCAACTTCAATAGTGTGGAGTCTAGAGATACAGACGCGCGTCCATAATGCAGCACGTTAGAAAACGTACGTGAGCCTATGTAATAGATCAGATCTGATTGATATATCGTCGCTTGCATGCGCAGATCCTCGTTCCAAAGAGACTCTTTATTATCTGAAGGCGAACTCAACTGGCGTTCGGCCTGTGTGCAAGAGGAAGTTGCAACATGGACGAGCTAGTTCAAAGGGTAAGTCGTTTTTAGTGTCTACAATCTCTCCTTAAGTTTTCATGTCATGATTGCACTACCAAAAGAATAAGTACTATGCTAACAAAATGTAAACAGGTTGGAAGTCAGGCTGTGACTTTTGCGGTCAAGTCTGGCATGTCCATTGCTGGCGGGTATGCCATCAAGGCTCTGAAGAACTACACTCAGAACATGCCGGCAAGCAGCATTCCTGAAAAGGAGCAGAAGGACCGTTTTGAGCGGAGCAAGAAACGGCTTGAGTCTAAGATCAATATTATCAACCCCGCTTTGGAACTGATAGAGTTGGTATGTGCTAGGGGTAACACAACGTTATCGCAAGTATCGGAGCTGACGCGGTCGCTCAAAGCTGATATTGACGAGTTTATCAGTGAAGTAGGGGTGGCAGAAACGGCGCAACGAAGTGGGGTGGATGCTAGAGAGAACCAACGGCTTAATTCTGTGGTGCTTGATTCAGTGACTGATTTGTTAAGGCGTATTGACGACGCGCTGCCACTGATTAACCTAGCCCTGGTCACTTCGGGAGCTAATATGGCGTCGAAGCTGCCGGAAACCGTGAGTCCGGGGAAACTCTTGCAGGCGTCCAACACGTTGTTCGAAGCCGATACAAAGTTCGAGCATCAACTGGCCGCGAAACTCAGAAAAAGACACAAAGAGCCCAAGGCAGCAGCAAATGTAAATATCAAAGAGGCTGTCCAGGTGGGGCCCGTGTTTGTGCTGAAAATGTACATGATTTTCACAGCGTCGCACCGTAACGTGGAGTACAGCTCGCCAGGGGGCCCTGGCGTACCTGGCGTACCTGGCGGCGATTACAACCACCAGCAGCAGCAGCAGCGACGGAGGCAACAGCAGCAGCAACAGCAACAGCAAGAATTCAGCTGGAAAGAGGAGCATGCAAAATGCCAGCTGAGAATTGTGCGCTACTTTGATTACCAAGAAAGCACTGAGCATCACAGTAGCCCGCAGATCAAAAGATACCAGTATCAAATAGAGATCAAGGAGGATTTTGATGACGGCCGGTACCATGAAGCCGACGAATCGGGTGACGCCCCTACTCCTCAGGTAAGAAAGATTAACGTGGAGTCAATTGCCAAGCTATGTTTCAGCGCCGCGGGGAGACTTCTTCATATTGAAGGGGTGGATTCGCCGGTGTTGGTGCTGAAACTCAACGATAAGCTACGCAAAGCTCATCAGACTACCAAACAGGAGAATAGGCATTTTAGGGATATTGCTAATGATGAGGAAGCTGAGGAGTACCTGGGCCAGTTGCTGAATAGCCAAACTGAATGGGTCGCGTTCGAGCTTTATAAAGATGATGAAAGTGATAGTGATAGCGAGAGTGAGACTGATGATGAAGAGTCGGAACCTGCAAGACGCCCTGTGCATGACCCAACAAAGAAGAAGTCAGCGGGGTACTACGACGAGGGCTTTTTAGCGAGCCAACTGGCCGCTATGTCACTAGGTGCTGGCTCTGGAGATGGCGTTCAAGGTGGCGGCGATACTGAAAGCTGGAGGTCGCCTCAACCAAGTCCAGCTTTGGGGGACCCAGGTAGCGGCGGTTTTTCACGGAACTTGACAACTCTGTCGAACTTGGAATATTTATTAAGACTTTGCGCGTTGCAAACTAACGATCAAGCGTCGGTGCTTGATATTAAAGACGAGAGGATCGCAGTATATCTGAAGGACGAGACCCCGCGGAGTGAGCAAAGAGCCGCTTCTTCTGCCGCTGCAGCCGCTGCTGCGGCCGCTGCTGCTGCGGCTGCCATGGCTGCTGTCAGCCCTGCGTCAGCTTCGGCTTCTTCTTTTGGTAGTGCTGCTCTTGGAGACGGCGGTATTCCCGGCGGCGGACGGTACACGCCTCCCAAGCATCAACACCGTCGCCGAAGTCATCGCAAGGGCGGCGGAGGCAGGTCGAGTAGGAGCAGGAGTCAAAGCAGAAGTAGAAGCGGGAGCAGAAGTAGGGGTAACACCGACGACGACCCTGCTTCCGGTCCTCCCCCGCTCCCTCCTGCTCCAATGACACCGGTTCACCAGATCAGAAACGGGCGTCAGGGCGGCACAGACTCAATCATGAGCACGCCTAGTAAGTTACAGCTGACACCCTGGGAAGAAGACAAGGTGAGGCGGAACCCTGTGTTCAGGCAACTGCTGGATAATAATAACAGGCGGCGCGAGGAAGGTGGAGCTTGAGTGTGTGTTTTCTCTATAATTTATGTATTTATTCGGTGGTGATTTTGCTTATTTGGTGAGGTGGAAAGGATGTGTCTGTCTGTGCGCCTTTGAGCTCTGCTGAGAAGTGCCTGAGGAGCATTACCTCAAGTAGCTGCTATAGTCGGAGGTAGGGCAATTTTTCATTACTATGGCAAAGGTGCCAGGCTATCTTGTTTCGTTAGCCTTTGAGCCGGCCAAAATATGTGTTAATGAGGCTACAGCTTCCATTAAGCTCATTTACGGGGGTTTTGGGGCGTACTGCTGAGCTATGGCAAAGGTGCTTAGCTATCATGTTTTGCTGGCCGGCTTGCGGCTACTGGTCATATCAATCATGAGCTTACTTACAAGACTTCGAAGGGCCTCCTTGAGCAGTGAGTTTCCAAGCTAGCTCTGGTATACACATGTCGGTATAAATCGACATGTTTTCTCTTTATCGTTATCAAAATCTGTAACGAGTACGATGGCCGGGTGCATGGTAGACCCGTCTGCCAAAACAGATCATTCTTGGTTTTCTCCTAGCAAAAACCACTACTTTTGAATCTGACTCCTGGAGGATTTACTAGACTAAGCTACCAAATACATCAACTGGACTCCAGAGTTAGTCAAACCTCAAAATGTTACTGATTTACTCTTGTAACTCTTCAATGAGTTTTCAATGAATACTCATCAAATCAAACTGACTTGAACAAGTTGAATTACTCAGAACTGTTCGACTGTCAGCGTCGGAAGTTCAGAAGTTCAGAACACAGGCAGAAGCTGAAGGTGAGAATCAGCAGCAGTAGCTTTAAAGAGTAGTAGATAAACCTTGGGCTTGGCCCTTGGTTCCTTGAAAATGAAAAAAGTCAAACGATTCTCAAAAAATCTACGTACCTAATTTATTGTTTGCAAGTTGCACAAAAAATCATTTCAAAAATAATTTGAGATTTGATTTAATTGATTATAATTTATGAATCGTGATCTTACAGATTCTTACTTATGAATCATTATGAATTTATGATCTTACTTAGACTTACTTAGTACTTACTATCTTAGCTTCTAAGCCTTCTATTAAGCCTTCTGAGAAATAGAATAATCTAAGATGAATAGAGTAAGATTCATGTGAGAATCAGATTATGGCTCTATGACTCTGAGACTCAGAAATTTTTGAAAAAAACCATTGCAATTACGCCAACTTCGCCAAGTAAGTCAAGTTGAAGTGAATAGTTGACAACTTGACATTATTAACGAACCTTTCTCCGAATGGATGACATATCGTGTTACCATGACATCCGAAGACAGTAGCAGCAGAATCGTTGGAATTTTGAGGCTTTTTTAGTTGAATTGGGACAGTTGGAGTAGAAGACCTTACGTTTTAAATCGCTCTGTCCCAGGAATTCTGCTACACGGCACTGCTGAGCCTGTGAAGCCACACATGCGTTCCCAGCCTCGACTAATGGCCCTTAAAGAGTTCTTCTAAGCACCGTCCGCACTGACGCGTTCGATCGTGGGGTTAAAATCGCGCAAATTGCCCCAGCAATTGCTGATCAGATGCGCGCGATCGATCGAGTCACGCCTAAACCGGGGCCCGATTTCCATGCAGATATCAATATTCCCCCGGCCACCGTATCAGCTGTTGGGCTGTATGGAAGCCATCACAGTACTGTGCTGAGAGAGTCCTTTTTCTTTTTTCGGGTGTAAACCTGCTGAGATCATCTGGAACACTGGAATTCACGGTATAACCCCAAGGCTGTTGCGTTTACAATGGTGAATATCTACTTGCTTGAAAATGCATGGAACACTGATAACGGTAAATCTCTTCAAGCAATGCGAGACTACTGAACTTCTATAAATAAGGCTCCCTTTGGCTTTTTCTGTCTATCGACTATGTGGAGACCATCAACATCAATGCAGCTACTCAATACACACAATGTTCCCTCTCGAGCCTGAGCCTATACCAAGATCAGTTCTCTAAGGGCGGAACAGTTGTTGCATTTGTTGTGGCTGTTGATACGCTTGGTACTGCTGCTGATACTGCTGATACTGTTGGTACTGCTGCTGCTGCTGTTGTTGCTGCTGTTGCTGCTGTTGCTGGTACTGATGGTACTGCTGGTACTGCTGTGGATGTGAGGGTTGTTGAGTCTGCTGACGCAATGATGCCGCTGCCGATGATGATAAAGGCAGCTGAGCAGCTGGAGCCATAGTGTAACTTGAGGATAACGAAGCGGTCCCTGATGATGAAAGTGGTGCTGCTGCTGCTGACCCAAGTGCTGATGAGTCTGCCGATGACGATAATGAAGACACTGATGATGCTGAGGAATGCAGGTGAGGCTGGTAAGAAGTACCTGAAGCCGAGTGCAATGTGCTATGCAAATGTGACGATGATGATGTTGGTACAGGCGTTGGCGGCGTTGCTAACGATGATGAAAGCGACGACGGCAAAGACGAGGAAGTTGCTGAAGCTGATGATAGCGATCCCGGCATGCTGGAACCAGCAAGCTGCTGGTGATGCTGAAGATGACCACCGGGGCCGGTGCTGCCGTTGTTGCTACTGTTGTTACTCTCATGCGAGGCAGAGTACTCAGCAAGGTCTTCATATGAATGCGTGTAAGGCACTTGGTGTATGTTCATGCCCATGCTGGTGCCGTTCGAGTAAAGAGGAGGCATCCCGTTGCTACCCGCGGCCGTCGAATAGTAAGAGTAAGAGGACGACGGGAGTGACGAGGACGCTGGTATGACACCACCCAGTTTCTCGGCAATGTTGGGCAGCTGCTGTCCGCCGCTCTGGCTTTGGGTGTTTGTATGTGTATGATGATAATGATGATGCTGCTGCTGTTGGTGTTGAGGGTACGCCGACCCTGGATAGAAGTAATGCGTCGGGAACTTCTCCTGCGAGCTGTTGTCACCATGCTGTTGCGCCTGGCCGTGTGGAGCCAAGTAATGCGCGGCTGCATTTGTAGAATCAGTCTCTGGTGAGTACCTGAACGGACTCTGCAGGTTTGATAGCAATGGGAGTGAAAGAGGAGGCAGTGACGAAGGGGTTGGTTTCCCTGAGGGCAAAGCGGCGGCGGGAGCAGAGGCCTCTGCAACGAGGAGTTCACCTTTAGCTGAAGACGAAAAGGAAGAGGAAGCTTTGCGCCTTGCCGCTTTGGGACCACTGCTGTTGGTCCTTTTCGGTTTCTTGGTCTTTGTGCACTTGCAGAGTGACAAGTCGATATAGCACGGGCAGCCGGACGAGTGAGGAACCACAGTCGCAGATGCAGTTGGCGACGTCGCACCAGAGCCTGTTGGTGTAGCCGAACTCTCGCCGGCACCAGCATCCGAGGGCTCTTTCGGAGTTGCTGAAGATGAAGATGAGGTTGTGGAAACACCATTAGCAGCACCAGCACCAGCACCAGCACCAGCACCAGCACCATTAGCAGCTACAGCGGTAGAAGCTCCACACTGACATTTACTGTGCACCTTAAGTTTCCGCTGGGTTTTACAGTGCGCGCACTGCGTTGATGGTCTTCCCTTGGGGTTTATCATAGTCAAAGGCTTGTCCTTGTGAGTGCACGCCGACACCCTGTGGCCCCTAATACACCGCTCACAGGCGTATTTGACGCCGTCGATATACATTTTTTTCTTTTTTTTTTTTGCTTTTTTTGGTACTCTTTTTATAGTGTGATCTAGTGGATAGGCACCTTTCTTTCTGTAGCTTTTCTGGGTGTATTCCGAGGGAGGCGACTTGGGTGTTTGTTACAATGACTGAACCGGATGAGAAAGGTAGTAGAGAGAAAAGGAGACAGAAGGAGCAAGGAAGAGGAGAAGGAGGAAGTATCCTTTTGACTGGGTCGCAGAGTGTATATATATAACAGATATAAGAGGAAAGCGAGAGAGAGAGAAAGAGTGACGAAAGGGCGAGCTATCACATAAATCCATATTTATGGACCACCGACACGTTACTAGAAGCCGAGATCCGCTCTTAAGCCTGCCGAGATTCTTCGCAGAGCGGAGGACAGGGAAAGAGAGAGGGAGGAGAGAGAGAGAGGACAGGCACGCGCGGGCGTGCCATTTATCCCACGTCTTTAGCCAGGAAACAGCGAAAAAAAGAAAGAAAGAAGGACAAGAAAGGGCCATCATTGGTTTGAACCTGTGGGTGTGGAATTGCCAATGACGAAGATAATGAAAAATGAATGAAGCCTGCAGATGCTAGGTCCTAACCAGCTTGAACCCAGCATGCGGCGGCAATGGCATGCAGCCGCGCGCGTGCAAAGAGCCTTCAGTTGGTTAGGGGGCAAGGCGACACAGAAGGCTGTTACGGTGGCTGTTACAGTGGCTGTTACAGTGGCTGTTACAGACACTGTGTACGTGGCCCTTGGAAGGGGCCTTGATTGTGGACGGATCTGGAAGATTGGCACGCCGGCGATGAAAGCCAAGACTTGAGCGTGCATAAAAAGTCACCGCCAATCGCAAATTGTGCCGCCTCCGCCGCCGGTGTGCAGAACATGGATATGCGCCCTATGCTCCTAGCTGGCTATCTCCCTATACTGCTCGTGGGGGCACTTTCTCCGATAGAGGGGCTCCCTTAACAAATCGTGATTTTTTTTTTTGCACAAGTGAGGGAAATGGTGTATATCTCATTATTTTGTGAATAATATCCCTCCAGTAAGGGGGAATTCGCACTGATTCTCACTGATTCTCACATGACAGATAGGGAGCAAGCGAAAGAAAGAGGGGCGCAGTGACTAAAGACACAAATGAGAGAAGGGGGGGGGGGGGGGGGGGGGGGGGGGGGAGGAATCATTAAAATTTAATAGGGGGGGTTTGGGGGGGGGGTGTTTGGTGGTTTGGAAGGGGGGGGTTTTTTGGGGGGGGGGGGGTTTTGGGGCGCTTTTTATTTTTGTTTGTAATATTTGGGGCCGCGAACCAGACCCCTGGGACAGTATGGGTGTTGGGGGGGTTGTTGTTGCCCCCCAAAGTCCC